>PXYN01000209.1:600000-885838 GCA_003056585.1 Lecanicillium sp. MT-2017a | reverse complement strand
GGTAGGCGTCGGTACAGGGGACGAGGTGAGAAGCGGAGCGAACTAAGCACGACTGTAACCGCATGAGCAGAACGTGTAACGCCGAAAACAGCACACGCGAGACCCAGCTCGGCTAGCGCAGAGTTCGTCATGACAGAGATAGGCATGGAGACGGCGGGGTGCAGGGGTAGGGGTGAGGGGAGGAAGTAGGAGGATAGGGGGTGGGGGGGGGGGGGGGTGGGGGTGGGGGAAGAGGGGGGGGGGAGAAGAGGGGGGGAGGGGGGGGGGGGGCTGAAGAGTTTGTTAGCTGCATCTAGCAGTTCCATCCAGACCTTCACAGCCGCCACAGCTAGCCTCACAACCCAGCCTCGATGGACGGACGGTACGCTAGCGGCCTTGGGTGGTGGCTGCCGGCGGTCCTTAGGTCGCCACTCCCCGGCTGGGCTTGGCGCCTTTCCGTCCCTGAGGAGATATCCGTCTCCTCTTACACAGGGATCCCGACCCGAGCTCCTACGACACTGAAGTATTGAGGCTTCAACTTATTCTCGTACTCTCGCTCTGTCCGAGTGGCCATTCCTCGGTTCCTCGTGATGGTCATGGCTCTATCCATAGACGCCTCCATTGCTACACCCCATCTTGTGATTCACGGAACTAGCACAAAACGGCCGAAACTTTAAAGGTTCTGGGTGCAGCATGCCGAATGCTTCATATTTTCTCCGCGTTGAGCCAGACAAAGTCGCAATGCGACATTGTCTACTCCGTACTCCGTACACAGATTGCATACGGGCATACAAATCCTTGCCGTAGTAGCACTGAGCGTATCTGCGAGACTGGCCCGCAATCTCCCGCGCAAGAAATCCGAGATATTCGGCCGCCCGATAAAGACCCTCGGCCTGATACGCCAACCGATCGCTCCACATGCCGTATCCTCGCTGCGGGCATTTCCTCTCTGGAGCGCCGCTGCGACCCCAGTGGGGTCTCCAGACCGTCACCCAAGCCCGATTTCTCCCGTTCTGCCTTGAACTTCAGACGATATGGGCCAACCTCATTTTCATAAGCGGCAGCGCACTGTGCTATGCGTATGCTGCACCCGGGATATTGCAATGTGACTTTGGCTGACCATGGCCCAAGGATACCAGCGAACCATTGGCCCTCCGTGCCACGTCGAGAGGCAAGGGCGCAACCCATCTGAGCTATCTCGACTGTGCGGGGTGCAGCGACGTGCAGCATCAACTCCGCACTTCGGTCTGGTACATGAACAACCAATTGTGCATACTGATACCTATCAGTGCATTGTTATGGCGTAGCATCTGCGTTGGGCGGCGACCATGTTTGCAAGACGCAGTCTCCGCATCTCCTGTGCACATTGCGCTGCCAGAAGACAGTTAAGAGCGTGTGGATATAATATTTGTGCTACTGAAACGGATTCTGCCGATTATCGTGTTATGCTTTGAAATGATTTACATGAACTTGCTGCGTCGTATTCCAATGCGTTACTGCCAGCAACTGATGCCTTGGTGCTACGACACAGGATGCATATATATGCAAGATATGCACACGATGCACAATTGTGTCTGTTAATAAAGATCAAGATGCTCAAATGCAGCTGAGCGAGCTTGATACCTGGACCCCGCCGTACCATTCGCTTTGGGGCTTTGTTCCCGAGCTGAACAATTGACCTGGTATCGAGGCCTTATTACCCTTCTTGAAATGGTCCACCATGCGGCCACTTGTATAGCACTCCATGCATGCACCATGCAGAGGCACCACCGATCAATTTATCAGGCCAGGAAATATCGCCGTAATCGTTTCATCTTTGCGAATTATATGCTTGGCACAATCCGAGGTTTCCCCGCGCGGATTGGATACCTACGGCGACTTTTGATGCGACACCAGGTTCAGCAAATGAGGCTATCCCGTCATGGTTTGCGAATGTGCAAAACATATGCAGTGTCACGGTGTCATGGCTAAAGCAGATGACCAATTGTGCCGTAATCTGACGCATCTTCTGCTTACCAGTACGCTTTGTTGAACGTCGTCGGCACCGTGTCCCGCGAGCACACCTTGGATACCCGCAACACTCAACCAGGGAGCCTGGTGCCTGCTATAATTAACATGCCAGACGTTGACAGCATGCTGGGGCCACAGCTCGATGCACCAGGCCCTCCACCTGCGTTATTCGCTACAGGGGTCAGCTCCTCCAAGTCCGCCGCATGCAAAGACCTCGAAACGGAAACGCGTTCGCAGGTGCGGAGCACACCATCCAGGTCCGTGGCTGGTGGCTCGGGGAGAACTTGTAGCTGCCACGAGTCTGTATGTAGAGTATGTCTGTACGAGCATGCGACGGGCAGAGCGCCTATTCAGCTTCCAGGTTTTGGCGTCTGCAGACTCTCATCTCGATGGTTGGCCACGTTTCCCGAGCAGGATTTGACACGACGATCACAGTGTATCAGACCAGAAAGCCACGACGACGCTGCATTGGTGCAAAGCCACATTGCTCTACGGAGTACATGCCATGCTGCTCGTACACCACTATTTAGCGTGAGCCATATCTTGGACCGGCCAGTCGTTATTGCGCAATGCCGCACCGTTTGGATATCGTTGGTGAATGGCTTGCAAAAGCTGACGCTGCCAACGCTGCAGCCCGCATGCCTCCACCCCACCACCCATCATGCAATCCGACACTAGCGGCCCAGGGCCTATCCCACAGCGGGGCGATGAAGGTGAACCTGGGCCTGTCGATGACTGGCATGGGCCGGTCGAGGTGTGCACTTGGCTCCATGCTGGCTTTGCGTGCCGTGTAGAACCCAGCCTCGAAATGCCGCTAACAACGCTCGCTATCAGCCCAAAGACGGAACGCATTGGTATCAAACAGTTTCTTCGATAAGCGTACACCCTGATGCTGCAACCCTGATAAGACGTCCTAGTTTTGCGGAGCAATTGATGCAGTGCAAAGGACACAATTCTTTTCACCCTTAGAGCCTTGCTTGTACACTGTACATACAACGCCTCTTGACAAGGCGCAATCTGGGCAATTGCTCCGCGGCGGAGACGGTGGCGCATCAGAGCTGCATCGATCATGGATGAGCCGCTTTAAACACTGGAGAAGGCTGGCATTATTCCATGGCCGTAAGGTCCAGCCATGAATGCGAAGGAAAATAACACGCGTACCATGACGCCCGAGCTGGCTTGCTGCATGCCTTCACTCCTCTGACCGAGTCTGCAGTTGCCAGTGGTCTCTTTACGCCTTGCCGTTGTTGATCAAGGTTCTCATTGGACTAGATGCCATTGAAGTCAACTTGTGCAAGTGATTGACAGCAAATTCTAAACTTTCTTGGATATGTTGTCGTCACGCTGACTCTCTATGGCATCCACGGTAAACTGCCGTTGCTGTATGGCCAAGCGACCACCACACCGACGTATCAATGCCTGCAGATATTGCAGCGAGCAATACGCCGTTGGCCAAGCCAGCCAGCCTCTTCTCTCTCCTTACCCCTCTCCTCCCCCGCCTTTTACGCCGTTGAGTGTATCAAACATTGAAGATGGTGTTGCCATACAAGGGTGTGTATCACAGCATATGCAGCGGCACTTGATGCCCGGTTCTGTGAAAAACGTGGCCTGATACTGGGCATGCACTGAACAATGTTTTTTATACCCTATGGCTACCCCCGGTGTAAGCGAGCATGTTCACCCGTCGTCTAATATGTGTTCTGGATCCCCCTTCCACAGCTCGTGTATAGATACAAGAAACTATTCTCATTGCGATATAGTGGGCGGATCGGAGTACAGGGGTATCATCCTCCTCGTATTATTATCATCGTCTGGCATGGTCTACAAGCCAAACATTGGCCCAATCCTTCAGGGTTCTTGATTGACGGGCAACAGTGTGGTTGCACATCCGCCACTCCCGGCAGTGCAATATATTACACTGCTTAAATGCATTTCCCACACTCGCCACGTCGGCCTGTAGAAGTTGTGTGTTTGGGGCCACATAGAGAATGGCTTGCAGTATGGCGGTAATATCCATTTATCTCGCCCAGTTCGCTTGCGTGTAGAAAAGGTGCCGTACTCCAACCCCCCGCCACCTTGATTAAATGGGGGTATAGATGGCGTGCTATCAAACATGGGTTGAAACCGTTGGAAGCAGCAGGAGGCAGTGGTGGGTTTAATCCATTGACCGGTCCAACGGCTGCTTTTACGCGTTTCTTGCTCTTTGGGGGTCACAGCGGACAAGAGCACGGCATATCAAAACCGTTTTGAAGCGGGTATCTTGGGACTAAGCGTGGCAAGGGCCAGGCCGGGTCATGAACGAGCCGCAAAAGCAACCTGGGCCGGGATTCGGAAGCTGGCGCAAAACATGCGCTTGTTGGGAGCCACGTCGCGGACCTCGTGGATACCGACCTGGCCGTCGACCTCTGCGTCGCCGGGCACCAGGCGGACGCCGATTTCCTTCTCAATGCGGTCGCAGATGTCGTCCATGGGGCCCGGGCCGTCCACCTTGGCGGCGAAGCAGTGGACGTGCACGAGGGGCAGCTTCGTCTGCGTGTGCGGCGCAAAGAGGCTCTCGTGGCCGTGGTAGACGCCGCGGAAGTTGTGCAGGAACTCAATGGCCGACGCCGGCAGGTTCATGACAAAGTGGGAGATGGTAGGCGGGATGGGGACGCGGGTGGGCTCCGGGCGCGGCGCCGTCGAGCTGCGGGAGACGTTGGCTGGCTTGATGACGGCGCAGTCGCCGCGGGATGAGGCGGCGAGGACGTCGTCGGCCGAGGAGCGGATGAAGTCGTGGCCGTCTGCGTTGAAGGGCCGGACAAACTCGGTGACCTGCGTAAATCGTGTAAGTAGGTCTGGTGGTGATGCGTGCCAGCCAATCTTTTTAAGCTAAAAGAAGGTACATACCTTGTTCCTCTTGATAATCTCGGTGAGGTACTTGTAGCTGTCTGGGTTCTTGTCATTTGCCCACACAAAGACGCCGTTCTTGCCGGCGGGCACCGCAAAGGGCCCAATGCCGGCCATGACGTCGGCCACGACCTCGCCGGGCTTGAACATGGCCGCGATGCGCTGGTGCTCGGTGCCGAGCTTAGTGTTCCAGTAGACTTTGGCGTAGTCAAACTTGAAGACGCAGCCGGCTTCGCTGACTTCGACGTTGAGGTCGTCGGGCCCGGCCAGGACCTCGTAGGCAAAGGTGCGGAACTCGCTCTCGGTGCCGACGTTGTCGACCTTGTTGATGACTGTGCGGATGCTGGGGTTCTTGTCGACTATGATTTCGGCAATGATGTGTTTGTAGGGGAGGTATTGATCCCTCAGGTTGAGATGGGCTAGGTGCGTGTGTCAGCTTTCTGACGAATGGTGAATGAGGTTTGGAGTGTTGGACCTACCGACGTGCCCGGCTGTGTTGAAACCGGATGGTATTTCATCGTGTAGCTCCTCGGGGAGAACACTTCGAATGACGTCCGCTGTTGAATAGTCAGTAATGAGACTTGGAATATATAGCATCGTAGAGCATCTTACTATAACTCCATAGATCATATCCAATGGTAACGTCATATGGCACAACGTTGACTTCCCCCATCTTAGCAGCCTCTCGCAGCTCGGGACTCCAAGTTTCAGGAACTAAAGTCACATCCATTAGCCGACCGTCAACTCCCCAATCTCTTAAAGAAAGATCCCACTCACGTGAAGCCTTAACCTGCGGTCGCAACACAAGACACTTTCTCCCCGTCTTGGCCAGCTCCGGATCCGGGTTCGGCACAACCACATTGAACCTCTCCAGGGCAAACGTCTCATTCGTCTTCTCGAGCGTCTTCCTGTACTTTGATAGCAGCTTGTTCTCCGCTACGCAGGCCGCCGCAGAAGGGATGGTGCGCGCAAAGAGCGCCCTGTCCAGCGTCTTTGCGGCGCGGGCGGCGGCCGGGGCGCGGAACAGGTTCATTTCCTCGGCGCTTTGCGCTGGGGCAGCTTGCTGTTTTTGTGGTTAGACTTGATGTGCGCTCTCTATGGTGGGCTGGGAAGGTATATTTACTCACCTGCATGGCCTAGATGTGTGGTGTTTGTGAGATTTTATGTGAGATTTTTCCTCGTGTCTCCAACGGGTTTCGTGATCCTGAGGCGTGTAAGAAATTTTGGAGGCTTTGGGCAAACAGGTACGTACCGTTTTTGGTGCCAGTGGGTGAACGGCCCCACTGTATTTTCAACGTCGCGTCGCGGATCTTTGACGTCAAGACTGCCTACTTTCATCTAGACAAAATAATTGTGTTTTCTTCTTGAGAGATTTGCCTTGTTTCGAGCTGGGACATGGCTCAGAAACGAACGCTGGACGCATTCTTTGCTCCGGGTGCGAAGAAAGCGCGGGCGACAGAGGACGATACGCGAGACCATGTAAGCTGCACCGAACCCTCGTAGATGCACTGAATGCTCACACCGGAAAAGACTGTGATAAAATACTCCAAGCATAAGAATTATCCGTTTCCAATTGCAGAGTTTCCACCTTCATTGGGGGATTCGCTATTAAGCTGGCCCGCAAAGGAGGGCAAAGAAGTCAATAACCAGCCCGACCTGGATCTCCTCTGCTTTGAACCGTTTATACCTCGATCGCAAGCACGGCAACTGTTTGAGTTTTTGCGATCTGAACTCCCTTTCTACCGGGTAGAGTATAAGATTAAGCGAGGAGGATTGGAGACGCAAATCCAGACGCCAAGGTATGGGTGCTCTACATGCGCATGTTGGCGTGCTTGTTGTGCTGATGCGAACGAGCCAGATGGACGACAGTGTTCGGCCTGGATGACACCTCCAAGTTTAGCGATGACGGCATCGTAATCGATGCCAAGTCAGAAGTAATAGTTTCCGACGGTCGTTATGACCGATACCCGCCTCGCCCAATACCTGCGTGTTTAGAGGCTCTGCGTCGGTCAACTGAGGCCGCGACGGGATGCAGGTTCAACTTTTGCCTAGTAAACTACTACGCCTCTGGTGCAGACAGCATCTCCTACCACAGCGATGACGAGCGTTTTCTTGGCCCCGATCCAGCCATTGCATCGTTTTCACTTGGGGCGCAGCGCGATTTCTTACTCAAAAGGAAGACAGGAAGCGGTTCCATCAAGTTGCCACTCGGCAGCGGAGACATGGTCCTGATGCGCGGACGGACGCAGGCGCAATGGCTGCACTCGATCCCGAAGCGGACGGGTAAAAATGCAGAGGACGGCGGGAGAATAAATATTACATTCCGGAGGGCGGTCACCAAAGACGGCACGGAGAATTACTATAACTACAACGTTGGGACGGGGCCGGTGTATACCTGGGATAAGAGCAGTCGACAAATGAAGGAATGTGTAAATTAACCTTGTATGCATTGATAAAAACTAAACAACAAACTGAGAATGCTGGTCCACACGGAACGGATGCTATAAATACAAATGATTGTATATGTAAAAAGGAATGAGTATATTGGAGCACGATTTACTTGCCCCGGCGGAACTGCGCATTGGAATAGTTGCGCAGCGCCTTGAGGAACACCTGGTAGCCAAACGACTCGTTGTCCTGCAGGCAGAAAATCTCCGTCAGGCGAATCTGCCACGGCGGGTAGCCCGACAGCTCGACGTTGGGGCTGAAGAGGATCAGCAGCTCCGGCTCGGGCATAATGCCCTCCGACAGCTCGGCGTCAATCAGCTCCATGGAAATGTCGTTGGGCGACAGTTTGCCCTTTTGCGACATGTCAGCCAGTGTGCGCGTGAGGTCAACAATCGACTCGCGCCCGTCCTGCGCCGAGATGAGGTGCAGCTTGAGGTGGCCTGCCGGGTTGGCGCTGGCCGTCGCGGGCGTCTTGTACTCTTCTCGGTGCGGGGAGGTCACGGCCAGGCTCGGGTGCTGGGTTCCAAAGTAAAATGTGAATTTTTCGAGGACGGCTTCGTAGACGCGGGGCATGTGCTTCTTGAGAATTCCTGTGATGTCACTTTTGTTAGTTCTGGTTCTGGTGTAACGCCGGTGGCGAGAGTCCATGACGTACCGGTCTTTTCGTATATCGAAAGCATAGGAATCTCGGCGCAGGCGGTCCAAGTAGCGAGTTCAGCTGCCTCGTCAATGAGGCGATCCAGGTCGGCCTTTGGTCGCTTATCTTCTTCGGCTCGCAGGACGGCGCTCAGATGCGAAGGCTTCTTGGGGAGGCCGACAATGTCCCGACGAATGTACTCGGGTGTCCCGTGGTGGTAGTACAGCACCGACGATATTTGGTAGCGTACAATGTTCCAGGCTTGGCGGATGCGGATGTACAGGGAGAATAGGCCGTGAAGAATGGCAAAGACGATAATGAAGAGGCCATTCTTGAAGAAGCGTCGGACACCGAGTCGCGACGTTTGCTGGGTCTTGTTGCGTTGTACGGGCGGCGCTTCGTTGACAGGGGGGAGATGGGCCTAGGTTTGGCTCGTCAGCAATTGCAACTGGGTTAACAGTCTATATTGACTAACCTGGATAAGGCGAGCCCTTTCTTGGTCGGACAAGAGGTGGTGGTTTAGCCTCTCGTCGGCACGATAGGCCGCTTCCGCAGCTTTGCGAGGCATGGCTTTTTCTGGTAGCGCAACTAGTCGAAACGATGCAATGGATGCTCCGATACAAATGTTAAGAAACAAAAGAGAGGGCGCCTCCAAATCCGCGGCAGCAACGTATTGCTCGTAGACTTGACGGGGTGTGATGTTGGCGTGCAGCGAAGAAATTGAGAACCAAGCCTTGCGTCTGTTTCCGGGTTTGGGCTTTGCTGGTCTTATTACGTCGGGCGGCGCTACGCTGCGCAAGCGCTAAGCATGTGCTTTCTGCACCGCGCTGTGGCGCAGTTCCGCGCAGCTTCGTGGCGGGGCGGCTCAGCCTCTCCTTTGCGACGACGACACTCCTGCAACGGCACAACGCCCCTCAACAGCCGACTAGCGATTCTCGAGTTCCCGACGCGATAGGCGCGAATTACAAGGGCCAGACACGGGAAATCAGGTCTGGAGGCGGGCGATAGCGTTCCAGCCGCCTTTGTCCATTGTAGGCGAATGAGACCTCTTTGAGGTGCAGCCCGACGATGGACCGGTCTAGCACCGGGCCAAAGAGCCTCTACCCCAAGGGGCCGAGCTTCACTCTCGAAAACTTCTCCAACAAGGACTTTATTGTCCGTGACTTTGTCGATAGCTTGGCAGATAGCGCTGTGCCGATTAACCGTCGGTCAGGCGGTGGCTCCTCGCAACCGGCCTTTGACGCGAAGCCATTGATTAGGACTTTTGAAAGTACGCAGCTCTCCTTCGCGGCGCTGGGTGAGCGACTGCTAACATAATACAGATGCCTTGTCACAGCTTGGCTCGCTCAGCGAAGAGCTGCAGGAAAAGGAATCTGAGCTGCTCTCGCAGGTGCGCCGTGCCGAGATGCAGCACGAGCAGACCCTCGACACACTAGGCCGGAAACTCGACGAGTCGATGATGTCGTTTGAGGCCCTCGATGTATCCGACGACTCCAACAAAATCATCCAAGCCGACCCGCATAGGAAGACGGACGGTGACGGGAATGTGGCCGTTCAAATTGGCGAGAAACTGGAGGAGCTTGACCGTAAACGACGACGCGCTATGGACGCGCACTTTTTGATTAAGTGCTGGAACGAAGTCTATGAGACAGGTGGTGTGATCGAGCTGGAAAAGATCCGCCGCCAAATTGGCGCTGAAGATAAGATCCGCTGTGCCGTTATAGCACGGCAGCTCATGCGCATCTCTCAGCAGCTCGACCCAGCGTCGTGGCAATCAAGCGGGCACCAATCCGGAACGCCCAACTCCAACGGCAACGAAAACGGAGGCTCCAGGACGCACAATACTAGAGAGATTCTCGAGAGGTTTTGCGAGTCGCTCGAGCAAGATCTTTTGACGCAATTCAACGAAAGCTATCGCAAGCAAAACTTTGACGACATGATGGAATGTTCAAAGGTGCTCTACGATTTCAACGGTGGCGCCAGCGTTATTGCCACGTTTGTAAACCAACATCAATTCTTTATCGATCGCGATCAGATCACGAATGATGAGGTCGTGGCTGATAAGGAGACATGGGATCCCATCGCTGATCCAGACGCCGATCCTCCTGGCATCGAAGCTAGTCTGCAATCACTGATTGACGAGGTCAGGATTGTTATGCAGGAAGAGTCATTCATCATCAAGCGCGCTTTTCCTTACTACGAAACAGTCTTGACCAAGTTTATTCAGCGCGTGTTCCAGCAGTCAATACAGCAGCGACTGGAAAAGGTCTTGGACAAGGCTGATACCGTTTCTGCGCTGGCCTTTTTGCGCTCCCTACATTCGTCCCGAAGCTACATTGGCGCTCTTACTGAGGATCTCAAGACCCACGGTCTGACTGAGCACCCAGATCCTTGCTCTGCTCAAATTGCCCAGATTCTCGACCAGCAGGTAGACGAGCTGTTCGTGCCATACATGGTCGGCAACCTCTACATTGAGCGAGAAAAGAAGAGCCTGGAAGAAATGTACAGCTCTCTGCTGTTCAAGTTTACAATGTATCACTCGCGCAAGAAAAAGGCGCCCACTGGTTTCATGGCGTCGCTGGCTCACCAGGGCACGCAGCTCATGGCTTCGGCCAAGGATGCGTACCTAGAGCGTCTCGAGTCCTCTGACCTGACGCCGACACAAAAGGCGACCATGTTGCGCGTTGCTGGCATTCACGAAAAGGACAATAAGAATGAAATCGAGCTGTCAGAGGACGATGGAACACTGAGCGTAGCCAACGCCAAGCGAATGCTCAAGTGGTTGGCAGAGAGTGTCCAGCGCACACTCGAGCTCGGCACACCGGCAGACACGCCCAAAGAAATGAGCGTGATGCTGAACCTACTGCTCACCAATATGGGCCGCGTCTACGTCGAGACTGCCCTCGAGGCCGCCCACGACCAGGCCAGCGGCCTGGAGCACAGCAAGACGGAGCCAGACATGTCATACCTCCCCGCCCTGCGCCCTGCGGTCACCATCACTGCCATCATGGAGCGCTTCATCACAACGGTGCTCATCCGCCTTGCCGAGCCAAACACGACCGTTCGCAAGAGCATGGAGGGTCAAAAGAAGATGGCTATCGACAGCATCGAGAAGAAAACGAATGCCGTCATGAAGGTGTCCATCGACGTCATCACCAACTGGGTGGCTAAGACGCTCAGCGGCCAGAAGAAGCAAGATTTCCGCCCCAAGGATCTGGAGCTGGAGTCGCTTCAGACGCCAACGTGCCTCAACATCTGCACGTTTCTCGGCCGCGCGGGTAAGCACGCGTCGGCCGCCGTGGACGGGCAGAACGCGGAAAAGTTCTTTAGCGAGCTGGCCATTGCCCTGCACCGCATGCTGTTTGACCACTTTAAAAAGTTTCACGTCAATGCCACCGGCGGTCTTATGGTGACGCAGGACATTGCCAAGTACGTCTCAGTCATCCGCGACTGGCCGCTCAACAAGGAGGTGACGCTCGCCGTCGAGCTCCTCACCGAGATTGGCTCGCTGTTTATTGTCGGCTCCGAAGCGCTGCGAGAAAAGTCGCGAGGCCTGGCGCCCGGTCAGACTGGCGGCGGTAAGGGCAAGCTGTCCAAGGCTGATTTCCGGGCGTTTGTGCAGCGCCGAGACGACGCTTCGTCGGTGGGCATCCAGAGCACCTTGGCTGGTCTGTGATTGGTGCTTTTGATAAGGAGTATGGGGAGTCTAATGCGTGTATGAATACAAAACGTTGCCAGTTTTATCTATTTTTCTAAAAATGAGGAAGTCTATATTATTACTCTCATAAACGCATCACGTCATTATAGTGTATACCAGTGATATTCCGGGTTCACAGGTCCCTTCTCATGCCCTCCTGCTGACCCTTGTGCTCCGCAATCTTCTCGTCCAGAAAGTCTACGAGCTCAGTAACGTCCGTAAGCTCCGCAAACCGCGCGCGCTCCTTTTTCGACAGCAGCGCCGACTTGTCCGTGCCCATGCCGGGGCTGCACATTTCCTGCGCGTGGTGCACCGCCAGTTTGAGCGGCAGCGGGCACCGCGCCATGTTGCACATGAAGCGCTCCAGCGCCTCCCACGGGCACGCGGCGTGGCCGGCAAACATGGCCGGGTTGGCCAACAGACCGCGCGCCGACATGAAGCCTGAAAGGTGCGTGTTGCTTGGTTTTGGGGTCTCTGGTTGATAGTCTACTTCTTCTTTAATGGTAAGGGTGGCGAATTGGTCTTCGGGGTTGCGCGTGGCGCGCAGCGGAAGCGTGGCGAGGTCAAAGACGTCGCCGGAGAGGAGAATGGGCAGCCTGTCTGCGTACTTTTCCGTCAGGATCTCGAGGGCCTCGGTGCGGATGGGCGTTGTGGAGGGCATGTAGCGTGTGCGTGGGTGGATGGTCAGCCAGTCGACGTTGCGCGCCTGCGGGTGGCCGACTACCGTTTCTATAAAGTCCATTGTTTTGCTAAACACACAATTCCCCGGTCAGCAAACGAAGAATGTGAAATGTTTAAAAATTCAACATACCGTAGATCATCGTGAACTCGAATCTTGACGCTCACGCTTCTTCCCTTGCTGCTCTCCATGTCCGCATCCATGCCAACCGCCCAACCGTCATCACGCAGGCGGCGCCTCGTGTCGACGAGCATGTCGCGCACTAGCTCGCGGCGGTTCATGAGTGCAGCTCCCAGTGTCTCGGCGCAGGCCCAGCCTTGTGGACAGCCGCAGTTGAGGTCTACGCCGTTGACAAACGGTGCGGCAAGGGACGAGGCGCGGGCCATTTCGAGCGGGTCGTTGGCGCCGAGCTGGAAGATCGTGGGTGGCTGCGGTTGTGATGTGGCCACTGTGAGGTCTTGTTTGCTGTTAGATATATGGTTTAATGGAGTGATCTGTGGCCGTACCGCTGTCTCGCGCAAAGCTGTTGCGGTTGAATTCCTTGGCTAGGATCATGGGCGTCCAGCAGAGGTCGGTGCCGTAGTAGTGGACTGTCTGACGAAAGGCGAGCTGTCCATGGTTTAGTACAGGGCACTTCATACTGCAATAAATGTGTGAGAGCATGTGGTCGTACCTTGCTATATCGCACCATGGGTGCGCACGCATATACAAACTTGTCTTGTTTGCGAGCGGCATCGAATATCTTGAGCGGACTGAGGTCGCCAGTGAGCATAAGGCATCAACGAGGAGCACGTGGTCGCGGCTTACTGTGTCGTCGGCAACAGCGCACTGTCGCCATTCGTAAATTCCATGGGCGTATGTTTTACGGCTATGCCGGTGATATGTTATAAACGGAATCGTGAGTGCGGTTGAGTGAGTGAGCTGGGAGGTGAAGTTGAGATGAGTCGGTTGCAACTTTTTCGGCGCCGACGTTGAAAATTGTGGGGCGCCGGCCAACACCGACTTACACGGCCACAAGCGAGAGACTTGGTAGGTAGTAACTTTCGTTTATTTGTATTCTATAATGTGATCGTGTCTATTCTAAAATTACACTTAATTTGCGTCATAAATATCGGCCTGGGTATCGCCCTGGGCGCCATCCGCTTGCAGCTCGTCCGACGCAAACAAGCTGTCCGCGTCGCCTTCCATCTCCGCTGTCTCCGCGGCGCCGAGAAGCCTCTCACGCTCGAGGATCGCTTCATGCACCCACTTTCTCTCAGCTACGATCCGCTTCGCGAGCTCGTCCTCTGCATCCCCGTTGCGTGCTATGAGCCTATGCTTCGCACTGTACATGAGCTCCTCGCGGATCGACCGCTCCTCCTCTAGCTTCCCGCGGTACGTTGCCAGCTCGGCGTCCTTCCACTTCAGCCAGGCATGGTATGCCTTGTCCATACGCTGCCGCAGCAGAAGCATCGCGGATTCTATACTTTCCTTGGCGCTTTCCTTGTCCTCAGTCCAGTATTGCCGGAGCTGCTCTTCATAGTCTTGCTCGATGGTCCGCTCTTTCGCTGCCCGTAGGGCGTAGTCCCTGTCAAACTCAGCTTCTCTGTCTGACACGCGCTTCGAAATCTTTTCCTTGATGGAGGATAATTCGACTGCTTGTGATTTCTTGAGAGTTTCTTCCTTGGTCTTGGATTCGGTCGCGAGGTCGCGCGTGGCATCATCCTGCTGTGATGCGATGGTGGCACGCTGCCCCTCGTGTACAGAGTCGAGGACGGTGCGCAGCTGCTGGAACTTGTTCTCGACGCTCCGTCGGCGCAGGGTTTCCTTCATGAGACGCTCCTTAATAATCTTTTGCCACCGCTCCTCGGCGAGCCGCAGCTGCTCCTGTCGCTCCTCCTCGGCGCGGCGTGCCTCTTCAAGCTCAAACTGTTCGATCTCGCGCAAAATCTCCATGAGCTCCGAGGCTTCTGCTTGCTCCTGTATTTCGCGCTGCTCTCGGCGCACCTCGATTGCTGCTTTTAGTTCATTGAGATTCTGCATCGTGCAATGACAGGTTCGCCATCGCCGACTGCACACGTAGCAGAACTGGTGTCCGCAACGGCAGGTCATGTGCTGGCAGGCTTCCTTGTGCTCCACAAGCGCATTGCATTGCGAGCACCGTTTCCAGCCCTCTTGCTCAGCAAGGGTGTTTGTAAGCATCATGTTGTGATCCTGGGGGCAATCCTTGTTGCCGTGGGCCTGGCCGCGGCACATTGTGCAGGTGTGATGAGCTTGTCGACATCGTCCAATCTTCTTGGCATGGTTGATATCTGCGGGCTGTAGCAAGGCAGAGCATTCTGGCTCGTAGCAGTACAGCCGTTCGGAGATGGGTATGTCCCATTCCTGCTGGCAGCTGCGAAATGTCTTCTTTAGGTCTTCTGGGATGTACTTGGTAATGGTTCGGAATGGGATTTCGTTGAGGCAGCATTTAGGCGGCCACTGTTGCTCATTCTGGCAGGCGGCTTGAATCAGGCGGATGAAACAGTCTTTGCAGTAGCTGTGACAGGGAACTTTGATGACGTCCTCTGTTGAGAAGTCGTCCAAGCATGATACACATTCCCTGGCAGGGAGACTGGTCAGCACGATACAGACAACAACTAAACAATAAGGGGACTTACACTAATTCTTGCTTTTCTGGTACCCTGACCGATGTATGGCGTCGAAGTGCGGCAATAGTTTGCTGGGCTTCAGGTGCAGTGGTTTCTATATTGACCTTGCTTAATCGCTTTTCAAGCTGCCTGCGCATGGCTTCTCTGGCAGCACCCGCAGAAGAGCTTTCACCTCTTTCTGACCCGCGCTGGAAGAGACCTTTGATGGCAAACTTGCTGCGCTTCTCGACTCGGGCTTGCATGATGCTGATGTTGCCACGGATAGAGTTTATGCCATCGTCCGGTTTTGGTTCGTTGCTGTCTTTCGCTTTGCCGGGAACCGCGGATTCGGGCTGTACGTCTGGTACAATCGGGGTCTCGGCTATCTTGATGGGCAGATACGGCTCCTTGTTCTTCTCGGCTTCCCGTGCCGCCTCTTCTTCTGCCTCTTTTCTGGCAGCCGCTTTTTCTCGTTCACGTTGTAGCTCCTGTTCGTTTCTCGCGGAGATATTTTGTAGCGATGTGGCGATGATGTCCTGGATAATATCAGACCCTACAACGCCAGCATCTAACAGCCCGGCCGGCGCATTGTACAGCCGCCAATCGACATCTCCGAGCTCAACTTCGGACAGAGCATCGTTGCTCCAGGGTTTCTCGTGGTTCTTGGCGCGCCATGCCCTTTGTATGCGCTCGAGGTGTCCATACGGGTCATCGAGAAGGCCAGCCGTGCCATCCACGTCAAAAGTTCCCGGCAAAATAGGGTCTTCTACTGTGGAGGCTGAAGTTCCCATGGGCTCCTTGTTAGACATTCGGCCTGCTCACGCCTGGCGATCACCGTGCTGTATCCTGTGAGGGGAAGAGAAGCGTTTTGCGCATTGTATATTTGCAGAATACCTAGAAAGGCAGCAGTCACGATACCAGAAAAGACATTGCTCCAACGTGTATATATCAGCCGCCGCCTGCCCCGAAAGACTGACAACCTTGCGTCATATGGATGCCAGCTAGGCTGCCAGGAGACACCTAGCTTTAGCTGTCGCCTCTACCGCAGTCAGCCTCACGCTTGCACGCCTCACCAATCCTTCAGAGGCACACCAGCCCGTGGTGAGCGGCTGAGAGGAACCGCCAGCGCCTCGAGGCGGATACAATCCCCACAGCCTTCATGGCGCTAAGTCTGCGTCAGAGGTGCAGCGATAGCGGTAAAGCCGTACTATTTTCAGCGACTTTGCGAGTGTCCCGGTGGGCGTTCTGGGGCTGTGCTAGTCGGTGACAGGGACAGGACTAGGGGATGTGGTTTTGTGGCGTTTGGTGGGCTTTTTCGGCGCGGCTGATACAGCGCACATGGCCCTTGAGCCTGTCTTACAGGGAGGGTTAACGGAGGTAGCTTCGCGGACAATCTCGAGACGAGAGAGGCGGCATCGCAACGGCAGGTAAACGCGAAAATGAAAGCCAAAGAAAACATATATTAAATGAATGAGTACAGTACAAAAATCTAAATTCTAACATCTATGTGTTATAGCACTTTGCGGCCGGCTTACTGCGCACCACGGCCCGTCCTCAATTTCCACCGTCGAAACATATGACAGGCAGCAACGGACCTTACTTCTGAGACTTCTTCTTTCCTTTGGGCATTCGAACAAGCCAATACAAAAAGAGAGACGCCATAATGTTGACGACAATGTATACCATGCCGATACCCCAGTCCCTCCAGCGGTTGTCGTAGTCCGAGCTGATGTTCGACAAAAACACATTGGTGTCCTTGATCGGGCAAAACTGGCAATTCTCGGTCGCGTCCCGGTTCAAAACATAACCACCAGCGACTGCCATGTAGTCGCTCAAGTACTCGGCGCATGTCTGGTTGCCGATAGTGTCAAAGACGGCGTACTCGTTGGGCGCGCAAGTCACTGCCGTGTTGGCCAAGCCGGTTGACATAATCGACGAAACCAGATAAGTAAATGGAGAAAGGCGGTACATGAAGATCCAGAAACCAGGAAGCCTGTCGGGCCCAGCAAGCACACCGCAGAACAGCAGGCACAGCATGAACAAGACGTTGGCCAGGTTGCCGCCTGCTTCCGCAGTATCCGTGATGGCGATGCAGGCATGAGCAAAGGTACAGGTGAAGATGAGAAACTGCCAAAAGAGCAGCCACATGAGGGCGCCACGCTCAGTCGTCTGTCCGGCTGCTGCTGCGTTTCTGTTGAAGCCAACGGGATAATAGACGCACACAAACATGAGCACGGACATGAGCGTGTTCCACGGCAGCTCCACGATGATCTGGGATAACATAAAGACCTTCCAGCTATACGTCTTGGACGGGCGCTCGCGGACCTCGTACAGAGATCGCTGCGTGACGAAGTGCGGCATCTGCTGCTGGACAAGCTGGCCAAAGATGCTCAGAATATTGAAAATGGCAAACATCTGGTTCTGCAGGCCCTGGATAGACACGGGCGCGTCGAGGAACACCAAGCCAATGAAGAGCGCGACAGAGATACACAGGATGGCCTTGGAGTAGATGTAGGAGGGTGTGCGCCAATATTGCTCAAATGCTCGCTGAGTGGCCACCTTAAGCTGTTCCCAGAAAGGAGCTGCAAACTCGCGATATTGTCCAGGTTCGTCGTGGTGGGAAGCGGCCTTGTCATTGCTGCTGCCGGCCTCAAGCTGTTGCAGCTCTGACTGCACCTTTTGGTACTCTGGGCTGTCTCTCCAAATTTGATGCCAGTCGGTGGTAGAGTGCGAGCCGGGTGCCGCTCCAATGACCTCGAGCATCCATTCAGCCGGATTCTGTTCCTCCGGGCAGTTTTCTGCTCCGTTCTTGACAAAGTAATTGGTAAGAGTCTCCGAGTTGCGGCCAATGTCACCGAAATACACTGTCCTTCCACCCTTAGCGAGGAACAAAAGACGGTCGAAGCGTTGGAAGAGCATTGCCGAAGGCTGGTGGATGGTACACAGAATAGACTGTCCGGCCTTGGAAAGCTTCTCCAACAAGTCCAGAATACTCCAGGCTGTCTGTGAGTCGAGCCCCGATGTAGGTTCATCAACGAAAAGAAGTAGAGGCGGCTTCGCCGCAAGCTCAACGCCAATTGTAAGTCGCTTGCGTTGTTCAACATTGAGACCCTCGCCGGCAACACCAACGACAGCGTCCGCATACTCTTGCATGTCTAGCAATTTGATGACCTCGTCAACATATGCGATCTTCTCCTCTCGCGGTGTTGCTGCAGGTTGTCTAAGCAAAGCACTGAACGTCAATGCCTCTCGTACAGTGCTGGTTTCCAAGTGAAGGTCTTGTTGCTGTACGTAACCAGTTTTGCGTTGAAATGAATCATCGCGGATCTTGCCATCAACAAGCATCTTGCCGCTAATGACACCCATGGAGATTCTGTCGGCAAGACAGTCCAGAAGCGTGGTTTTACCAGCGCCGGACACTCCCATGAGAGCAGTGAGCGTCCCAGGCTTGACCCAGCCGTCAACATTGTCCAGAATACGTCGGGGATTGCCTTTGATCTTGATGTCATAGCACACATTGCTCCAGTGGAAGATACTGGTTGAACCTTGGATTTTGCCTGAATCGACGTCGCCCTGAGCCAGTTCCACGGCAGTAATAGGTTCAGGGCTTGCAGCCTCGAAATCGTCCTTGCCCTTGGTGTGGGCAGGCATGCGTCCACGTCGGAACACGAGGACCTCGCCCTTGGACTTTTTCGCAGTGATGTATTCCGAAGCTGTAATGTAGATGACATGGAACCCTATGACAAAAGCGATCAGGATGCCCACGTTGCGCCACTTGTGGCCGTGGGAGTACTTGTATTGGGAGCTGATGTACGCATCACCACCGACAAAGCCGTCGCCAGGCTTAGCTCCAACAACGGAGCAGGCACGGTTCAAGCCATCGACATCTTCGTAACCGGGCCCGCTTGGCACAAATGAATCGCAGGTGAAATTGCGGTTGTGGAACTCATTAATCATCAGTGCTTCAAAGCCGTACGCGACAGGATCCAGATAGTTTATCCAACGGCACCAGCCAAGCATGTAATCAACGGGGATAACAAAACCGGTAAAGATGACGAGGGCTAGAATGAGAATTGAAGCCGGCACCATGGCTTGCGAGAGAGTGCGAGATAGTGACGCGCTGAGACCTCGTTAGCAACCGATTGACCACTAGAATACACATCTAGACTTACATGGACCGAAAGACTCCCGACATGGCGAGAACCATGAGAAACGATACCAAGAGGAAAAAGAAAAAGTTGCCAGGCTCGCGGTTAAGATTTGTCATGAAGTACAGGATCAGGTTATAGAATATAGCATTCGTAACCTTGTACGGCATGTCAACCAGAATAGACGAAAAAGCTTCGGCGGAAGCATGATAGAATGCATAGCGTGCATGCTTTTCGACTATTGGTCGTTGAGCATATTGAGTCAAGATTTCGAGAGCACTGGAGAAGGCGTTTGAGAGAATGGCAACGAACAACACTACCGCCCTTGGCTGAAGGGAAGCGGTTGTTGGTTGAAGCTTGTAGAACAGGGACGAGACGATAAGACAGGTTGCCGAATTGGCTATCAATGCAAAGAATGTCAACCCAGGCGAGCCGATCAGGCGTCTCCAGCCGCGCCAGATGCAAAGCCTAATTTGCTGGGCATAGGACAGAATGAAAGGCGACTTGAGACGCTGGCCCTTGGCCTGCGCCGCGTGTTTGTGGTCGCGGAAGGCCGCAGCACTGGAGCCGTCGAGCGGATGACCAGCCTTGTACTTTGCAATTTCGCTCTTCAGTTGCTGGTATTCGCGACTTTCCTTCCAGCGCGCTGCGAACTCGTCCGGCGTGCGAGGGACTTTGTTCTCCCAGCCACTACGCACGACGCGTTCGCCTGGTGCCGTCATAGAGGTCAGGAAGTCAGGGATGGTCTGGCGATCGGTGTACTCAAATCCAAGATTAACAAAGTACTCCTTCGCCTTGTCTGCACGACCAAAGAAGATCTGGCGGCCGTCGTAGATTACCAAAGCCTTGTCGAAAAGATCGTATGCGCTCTGGGGCGCTTGGTAAATTGAGACAGCACACGTTTGACCGAAGAGCTCAGACTGCAGTCGCAACGTCTTGCAAAATTCGACGGCATTAGCTGAGTCAAGACCACGCGTCGAGTTATCCCAGCATTGGAACGGCGCATTGGACAGTGTCGCCTCAGCAATGGTGACGCGCTTTCGCTCGCCACCGGAAACGCCGCGGATGTAGCTATCGCCGACCTGGGTGTTGACTGTGTGGCTTATGCCATACATGGCCATGACGACGTCACGTATGTGGTTGCTGTACTCTTGCGGCTTGACACCGGCAGGTAGATTCTGCGGGGTGCGAGCGCGGGAGGCAAACGTGAGAGTATCGCCAACCGAGAGCATGGGAAAGTGGGTGTCAACTTCGGCAGTGTAAATGGCTTCACCCTTGTGTTGGCTGTGCATCTCGTGGGCTCCGATACCGTGGTAGTTAAAGTACGTAGTGTTATCGACGTTCAAGCCGCTCGTCTCACCAGAGAGTGTCTTGAGAAATGTCGTGCACCCAGAGCCAGGAGGTCCAAGTACAACACACATCTCACCAGCATCGATGACGCCGTCAAACCCTCGCAGGATGTCAATGCGTCTCTTGCCATGGTTTTCTGCGGTCAGGTTGCGGGCAAGATTGGGAATCTCGAGCCAAACGTTGCTGACGTCGGCCAGATAGTCGACTTCGCTACCATAGCCAAAGACATTCATGTCTTCAAAACAGATGCCACTCTGGCGGAAGCCGCTACCATTCTCAGAGAGAGTCTTGGAGACGGCTTTTGCCCAGGCTCTGGCATTGAAGCTCTCGCTCGACGGGTTGAGAGGTGAGTCCTCGCCGTCGGCGTTGAAGAGTGCCGCGCTGTCGCCTTCAAAGTGTTGCATTGACGTCGACGTGTACTGGCGTGCCAGATCGCGGACTATGGAATGCCTTCGTTCCATCTCACTGTCGCTGCTTCCTTCTCCATTGCCATGAAGGTTATACTTGGCCCCATCTGCATCAGCCAGGACAGATATTCCATGGTCGTTCGGCTTCTCAGTGAGCTCTGGGCCATTCAGAGTGCTGTCGATGGACGTGTCATGACTGCTGTTGGCCGAACTAGGGGCATAATTTGTTGACTTTTCCGCGTTGTAGGAAGGCATGTTGAAAAGAAATATGAGAAATCCCGCCTAGCGCGTTGCAAATGCCGTGCCGGCTTTGGTTCTCCTAAAGCTTGTTTTCAGCCCGTATAATTGGACAACTGAAATGTCAAAGTTGTTACACGCCAGTAGAAATCACAATGACAAGTACAAAAAGATCTCGGGGAAAAATATTAAGACTTTATTTAAAATTACACTGGAAGGAGTCGGTGCTAATAGGATCCATCCAGTTCCTGTTTGTGTCATTATGGCGGTCTAAGTGCCCGCCTCTTCCGAAACTGCAAGGCCCGACTGTTAATACGCGGGCTCTGCTACCTCTCCGGCCCCGAAAAGGGGCCCAGACCCACAGGTAGCTAGTTTGTAATAAATCGTAGAAATACGTCGTATATCGTGGCATGGTAATAAGTACAACCTCATCTTACTCAAGTATCATTTGCTCCTTGCCTCGGCTCTGGAAGGGCATGATTGGCACGTATACGTCGGTCAGATCTTCACACATGATTGGCACGTATACGTCGGTCAGATCTTCACGGTTTCGATTTTCTACAAATATATACAAATATGCTCTAGCGTGATAAATGCGGTGTAATTTAAAGGAGCACACGTTCCTCTAGCATGACCCCTGAGGATACCGCCGTTGCCGAGTTCAAGTATATGAGCAACATGCTATGGTACACTTTTTCGCCGTTCTTTAGGCACATTCGTATACACTATAACTCCGTAATCTCCGTTGCCATCTATGAAATTTATGTCCGTCGCAGATATCACGGAAAGGCAATCGGTCAGCTATATGTCCCCAGACTACGGCGATTTCCGGAGTATTGGCGGCGACTACGCCGTCGGGGTCCTCAAGGACCCCGATGATGGCAAGTTCCGGGGCCGTCGATATACGAGTACGATCCCTATTTCCTTATTCATGCTGTACACGTATGGGGCGTTTTAGCAGTTTTCAAGTATAACCGTTGACGAAAGTGGGCATCAAGCGCGGCATCCACGCGTGTAAGCCGGTTCGGAGACGTGGGGTGGCGGCAGACGGTGACAAGGGTGGGGCCCTGCCAGTGGGCTGCTCGGGCTGAAGTATGAACCCGTTACTTTTCCGAGACCTCGCCAGCGCCAGTTTAGTTGCTCTCCAGTTTTGGGCTGGCTAGCCTCGATACGCCGTGGCCGTTGCCAGCGTCTTATACGACGCTGGGAGAAATCAGGCTATCACTTCGAGAGTTGCACATGTATGCTGTCTTGATCTAACTTGTTAAAGAAACTATATGGCTCGTCAGAATATTTCATAATGTTGCCCTGAGTGATAATCCTTTTAATACTTATAGGCTGGTCGTTTGGTTCCAGAGAGGGCGGCGACC
This sequence comes from Lecanicillium sp. MT-2017a, assembly GCA_003056585.1. NCBI lineage: Eukaryota > Fungi > Ascomycota > Sordariomycetes > Hypocreales > Cordycipitaceae > Lecanicillium > Lecanicillium sp. MT-2017a. Next base: position 863,381 of record PXYN01000209.1, on the reverse strand, counting down.
TACAGTAGCAGAGTAGAGGGCGTAGATGGCGTCGCAGGGTTAGGGTTGCGTCCTTCACTTATAAGAGAGACGCCATGTTTTAGTTGCTTCCCTTTCTCGCCGTTCGGCCGGGAGGCTTGTCATTTCAGGTTTTTCATTATTCTTTCTTTCTCTACTTCGCCTCTAATGATGTCGTTGCGCCGAAGATGATGGAGATTCAGAAACCGTATTGCCAGCAGCCCGCTGTCAGATACCTCCATCATCTCTACTACATGCTACACTGGGTGTCGACTAATTTAGGTCTTCTGAACCTCAGTACCGCCATTTGGCAGGCCAATATAACCCTTGACCCGTCTTTGTTGATCAATGGCGTAGTGGTAAGACTATACTTACTCTCATCTGGTGTTCGTACTTGTGCTGACATTGTCAGGCCTTTGCTTCAATCTGCTCCGGTCTCTACGATATTATATATAAGTCATTTCCCGATGGCAAGCTGGCCACGAGCTGTCGCACACGAGCCCTGTGGAATCTTGTCTTTGTTCTTGGTTATGCTGTAACGACGACTGGCATGGCACAGCTGGATCTACAGAGCAGATACGATCCGAAGCCAAACGAAACGCGCTTACAAGATCTAACTGATTCTGTCAGGGTTACTCTAGCTCTTTCGCGTATTGAAGGGCAAGTCTCTTATTAAAAACTTAATTGTTACAAATTTTTGCTAACCTAGCTAGCTCCATGTACCTCATTCTTTCTACAATCTGCGCTGTGGGAAGCCAGATCGCATAGCGGGTTTGGAGGGGCGCTGCTGTTGTTGATGGGACGCAGAGCGCGTGCATCTACAATACAAGACGATGCATAAATACACCACTCTATCTTCTTCAGACGTGTGCTACGACGGGTGCACTTGCGCTAATGAAATACATCCTCACTACACGAATAAAGTCAGAGGTGCGGCGTTGATTCAAGATACCATGGTCTCGTAGGTGTGCCCGGTACGAAACGAGACTGATAGCGACATATGGGATTCACCATAAAACAGTAGATTGATGGTGTAAGGCGTTTTCCTCGCCCCATTCCGCTTTGTTTGCGTGCACTAAACTTCCCCTTCACCGGGAAGCTGTCCCCCACCATGTGTGACCTTACCGCAAAGCGCGCCACTTAAACTAGGGGTAAACGCGGCAAGGACCCCTGAATGCCTACCACTACGTCGCAGTGCACATCGCGTCGGGGATCTGGAAGAAACAATCATACGCGGCAGTGAGCGGGATGGAGCTCGCTGAGTATCAGCATGCCTCCTGCATTGGATCCTGCAACTTTTGATGAGGCCAAAAACAAAGATTGGAACGTTCTACAACGTCACAAGAATCTCGTCTCCAAGGACAAGCACCTTACGGAATTGTGGTGACGCCAGGATGCTCTGGCCACGATCACGAAGCAGCACCTTGGACTAGGAGCGGGAGCAGCATGTGACGTTTCTGATCCGGGCGACTGGATCAGTGGAAGCTTCAATGTATGCGTGCCGATCCGGGTGCTATCACCGCGCAGGCCGGATTGAAAGGTCATGTTGAGATGCCCTCTTCCATCAAAAACTAGCTGAGGACCGTTATCCGGGCACGGTTGAGGAGAAGATGCGTGGAGAGGTTGCTGCGTACGCATTTATGCAGCAGTACTGTCCAAACATCCGCGTACCACAGCTCTACGGCTTCTCATTTGGAAGCAAAACGGTGAATTACCCGACGTAAGATGGTCGAAATCAATTGCTAACAACCTTGGTGACAGTTCGTGCATGAATCCCGGCTGCCTTGGTCCAGTTGGATTCCACATCTCATCAACAGATTCATCCGCAAAATACTGCGATATGACCTCGCCACTCGATATTACCCTCTCAATACTACTGTTGAGGAACCGCTCCAATTTCTGCTCCTCGAACATATCGGCCCCGACACTGGCCAAATGCTCTCTGACACATGGGATGAGCATTGCAATGATCCTCACTACCGCGAGACGCTGTTCCGTGGCATCGCCAACATAATACTATCGTTGGCCAAAATGCCCCAACCCCGGATTGGATCTTTCTGCGTCAATGATGACTGCACGATCACCTTGACCAATCGTCCGCTGCTCACTGCTGATGTCATTCTGGAGAGCGACGGCAACCCTAGGTCTATGGAGCCAGGCGACACTTACACTTGCACCGAACCTTTTGTATCTGACCTTATTTCGCTTCACGATAATCCGCTGCTCCATGATCGCAGTGCCGCTGACGACGAGAGCGATTGCCGGGCGCAGATGGCCGTTCGAGCAATGCTTCGTACTACCGCACATCACTTTATCTCGCGCGAGTACCGCCGAGGCCCATTCCTACTGCAGTTTACCGACTTCCACCAAAGTAATGTGTTTGTGGACAAGAACTGGAATATAAAATGCTTGATTGACCTGGAGTGGCTGTGCGCACTGCCAGTTGAGTCGCAAGCTGTGCCGTATTGGCTTACCGGGCGGAGCATTGACTTGCTCATTGAAGACGATCTTGCCGCCTTTGATCTTATCAGGCAGGAATTCATGGAGGTACTGGACTCGGCCGCGTCCGGGACAACGCTCGCCTGGCCAATTGTGCAGATCATGCAGAAGTCTTGGAAGTCCAAGGCCGTTTGGTTCTGGGAGTCTCTCATATCGGTCAATGCTGCGTTTTTCCTCGTAGCTGATCATCTTTGCCCCAGGTACTCCTTGGAGATAAATGACGCTTTTGAAGAAACGATTTCAAAGTTGTGGTGTGCTAACTCAGAGAGTGTGATCAAGCAACAGGTCAGGGACTATCAGCATTATATTGACGAGCTACGCCGTGTATATGGACGATAGTCGTGTAGTGGCTATCTAGGTCTTTGTACTACCCGTGTCCTTGCTCTCGCTAGCAGACGATGCAGCCTTCACGGCCTTCTGGGCCGCCCTTTCACGCTCAGTGTTCTTGCCAGAGGATATCACAGCACTGTATGTCTTTGCAGCCTCTCCTGTCATGGCTACTTGTGCAGTCTCTACCACTCCGTCGTAGCCAGAAGAGCTAGGTCGTCCAGTCATCTTCGGCTGTAGATATTTAGCAACGATACAACAATGACAGTAGAAACGACACACTCTTGGCAGAACAGTTAAACTATGCCAGAAGAAGCGGGGAGTGATGCTTTTAGAAACACAGAAACTCGTAAGTAGCCATCATTGCGGTGCAGTCCATATATAAGTATCTCAGCTGTGCCTCCCATCACGCCTTGCATGAGTTTGGCAGCCGCGGCCCGAAGAGGCGGCCACGGTCCGGCCATGCGGCCGGCATGGCTGAAATCACGTTGTAAAGTAGAAAAACATCCAAAATCTGGTATTGTTGGTATCTATGAAGGTTCTTAACTCCAGAGTGCGCTATCATCTGCCTATCGTGGTCCGGTTCTGTTGAGATACAATTTCTCCATGTACCTCATTCTTTCTACAATTTACGCTGTGGGAAGCCATATTGCATAAGGGTTTGGCGAGGCACTGCTCGCAGTCGATGCGACGCGGAGCTCATGCATCTGCCATCCCAGACGATGCTCTTTTTCAGCAGAAAATATACGCATGTTACGCGGGCGCACTTGCATTAACACAATACATCCTCACTCCACGAAGAAAATCAGCATTATGGAGCCAACACGTGTGTTCTTGGTATAACTGAATTAAAGCGATAAACCTCGTGTCTTCCAGGCTTTGGAATAGAATATTGCAGCGAATATTTCATTCATGTGCCGTCTCTGTTGTCTCACTGTGACTCCTCCACCCAACATGTTGCTTTGTGCGACCGCAGCAAGGATACCCCACGTTTTTTTTTTCCGGCAACGTCTCGCGGGGAGCTACGTCAGGGTCAATTCCAGAAGCCATTCGTCCTACAAATGTGTTACTGGGTATTCACCGTGTTCTACATTTGTTCATTGGAGCCATTGCGCCCGTCAATAATTATTCCCTCAGTCAAACATCGGTCCCGGTCACACGAAATGGTGAAAATCAGAAAGTCTACGCCGAGCGACGGGCCACGGGTCATGCAAATCTGGAGAGACGCAGTTGATGCCACACACGACTTCTTGACACCCGCCGATCGCAAAGCCATCGAGGCTGAGGTAGAGCAATTCGTACCGACAGCTCCGCTGTGGCTAGCCATTGGCGCCTCAGACATAGCAATAGGCTTCATGCTACTGGATGGTTCACGTATGGAAGCCCTCTTTATCGACCCTGCCAGCCGGGGGGAAGGGGTCGGACGCTCTCTGGTCAATCACGCGTTTTCCCTGCACGATACCATCCTGACAGATGTCAATGAGCAAAACGCGCAAGCTGCCGGCTTCTATAAGCACATGGGATTCATAGAAACGGGTCGATCAGACTTTGATGGCCAAGGGAGACCGTATCCGCTCGTACATCTAAGGAGTGAGAATGGCAATGAAGCAGCCTCATGACGTGGATGGTCAGCTGTTCACGCACACCGAGACACAAAATGTGAAACAGAAATGTATGAATTTCTAGACTCGAACATGTCTAGGGAGACTTGCAAACTTTCTATCGTTAGGTCAACAGCCTCAATGCTCTGACACGAATATACCCGCCATGCCCATGCCCTGGCGCTCAGGTTAGCCTTAATGTTCAGCAGATGAAGGGGCAGCGGCCACGTACCGTTCCAACGCACATAGTCGTGCATGCGATTCGTTTGTCTTGCCTACGAAGCTCCGAAAGCGCCGTCACGACTTGTCTGACGCCTGTGCAACCCAGGGGGTGGCCCAAAGCTCTGAAAAGTCATCAGTATCCTGCTGTGTCCACAAGGGCAGTACGGAAGACTTACATCGCACCTCCTCTCGGATTGACCTTGTCGACATCGAGTCCCAGCTTTTCAATGCAGTAGACGCCCTATAGATCTATTAGATGGTCTGTGGCGCCAGGCAAGTGCGAGAGGGGCAAAGAGTTACCATGGATGCGAATGCCTCATTGATTTCAAAAATATCCACGTTGTCAACAGTCAACGACAACTTATTCAGAATCTTCGGAACCGCGTAAGTCGGTCCAATTCCCATGATCCTCGGCTCCAACCCCGCAACCGTTGCACCACAAAACTTGCCTATGATCGGCTGACCGAGCTCAAGAGCCTTCGAGCGCTTCATGAGCAGTACCGCAGCTGCTCCGTCTGTTATCTGGCTGGCGTTGCCTCCCGTTGTGTGACTAGGAGCCCACTGCGGAAACGCGGCGCGAATCGCTCCCAACGACTCGGCGGTTGTCCCGTAGCGAACGCCGTCGTCTCTGTCCGCCGTAACTGTGGTTATCTGCCCAGTCTTCGGATCGGTAATGTTGATTCTTACGGGCATGATCTCGTCGTTGACCCAACCTTCTTTCTGCGCTCGCTCCGCTTTTTGAAAGGATCGTGCGGCGAACTCGTCCATGGCTCGTCTGCTAATCTTGAACTGGCCAGCAACATTCTCCGACGTCTGTCCCATCGGCTGCAGATTTTGCGATGCAATATCATGTTTCAGAATTGTCGGACTCATCTTTGGTGCTCCATTGTCCGGAGTGCCGCTCATGCTCTCAGCGCCGACGGCTATTGGCGACAACAATTAGCATCCCTTGAGTATGTCCAGATTGGTTGCATTTGCAGTCATACCTATTCCAATCTCGATAGACCCTGCAAGAATTTGATTGGCGATTGTCTGCACTGCTAGAAGACCAGACGAGCAAAACCTATTGGCGATGGATGCGGCCGTGGTCACAGGAAAGCCAGCGGCGAGCACGGCTGATCGAGCGACGTACGCATGGCCTGGATCTAGGACGTTGCCAACACATACATCCTCAACAAGATTCGGATCGAGATTGGCCTTTTCTCTCGTGGACTGTTATGGTCAATTGGGTGTTTACGAACAAGGACTGGCATTGCGTGCGTACTGTAAGAAGTGACACCAACAAGTCGTCGAGCGGCACGTCCTTCAAAGCTCCCTTTCTCGCCCTTGTAAGTGGTGTTCGGTGGGCTGAGGTGATGACCTGTTCAATATTAGCCTAGAAGAAGGTTGGGTGGTACTGCCGAAGGGGACGTACAATGTCGTCTGGACGTTTCTCAAGCAGGTGGGCCTTGCCATCTACCTTCTTGGCCGCAACTAGGTGGTCGGCAATCGCGCCCAGGCGTTCTTTTACAGACGTCATTCTGATTGCTTTAGGACTGGTGACTTCTGTTTTGCCGCTTGTCTGATGTTGGAATCTACAAAACTCGTGTTAGATGCTAGGAAAGAAGAATAAGACGGGTATTTGGGAACGCGTTACACATCCCGTCACAACGCCACAATCTTGCTAACAGGGAGGAGATATTACAAAGCAGTCAATTTTAAAGAAATTGATGAACCTCGGTTCACAGATGGTGCTGTGTAATTTTCTGGAAAGGTGTCTACGGTGGCCAGGAACTGGGTGCTTCCACTCAATGAGTCGCCACCCTGTGTATGAGCGGAGGAGACAAATCCACTCGCATCCGATGGACAATCAAGAGCGAATAGGATGTATGCGGACCGACTAGCCTCGGATACGAAATTCGGCACTGGTTTGAAAGTTCGCAAAAATAATCGAGCCAAAAGGCGCACCGACAGGCCAGAAGCCAGCCCTTTGGGATGATTAGCAGCAAATGGAGCAGTGGCGCTCCATACCCCGGACCCATATGCCAGCGCTGCCGACCCCGGTCGTTGCTGTGGAGCCTGTAAGCAGGTACACTTGGTGTACAGCCTACCTACGTTGTATTGTATCTTCCCGCTCCTTTAGTATCACTGCAAGCCATGTTGTGCCACAAGAAGCATTTGGGGAGGGGAAGTGGATAAAAGAATAAAGACGTTACACATTGCGCCATGCCTGGTGTCCAGCTTCACAAGTTTTCGCATTCATCCGCAGTGCTACTCTGAACTAATCGTTCCACAGCTCTTAATTCGGCACTGACACCTCTTCTCCGTCTCGGTTTTAAGTCGGTTCCTTTGCAACGTTTAGACTCAATCGCAATGGTTTTTACAGCGCCGCCTCATCTACCCCAATTGCCTGGTAGGTTCTCGCACAGGCGAGCACCGCTCGCATTTGCAAATCTAATCAACCTTCACTTAGAAATCCCGGACTCGATAACGGTCGGCGAATTCCTGTACGGCGAGAAGTACTGTCGTCGTTCTATCGCATCCAGGCGGCACCCATATATTTGTGGCATCACGGGTAAATCCTACAGCAGTGATGAGGTGGTCCAGCGGGTTGAATGCTTGGCTCGCACAATTGGCTCTCGTCTGAACTTCAGCGTGGCAGAGGGCACGGAATGGGATAGAGTAGTTTGTGTGTACTCGCTGAATACGGTAAGTGCTTGCCACCCCCAATAAATTAAGAATAGCTCTATGTTCAGCTTTGGGCAGCGTGCTGACCTTTTCAGATTGACTACATCCCGTTGACGCACGCCATTCATCGCGTTAACGGCATTGTAACGCCAGCCAGCGCTGCATTCTCTCAACAGGAGCTAGAGCAACAACTTCGCTCTTCTGGAGCCACTGCAGTGTTCACCTGCACTCCGCTTCTTAAAAATGCAATCGCTGCCGCAAATGCAGTGGGCATTGCGAACGACCGCGTATTCATCCTTCCCCTGCCCAACGAGCAATCCCACACCAATGACACGGTCGACCAGTTGATAGCTGAAGGTAGAGGTCTGCCTCCCTTCCCACCATTGAAATGGCAAAAAGGGCAAGGGAAAAGGCAGACTGCCTTTCTCAGTTACTCCAGCGGAACATCTGGATTACCGGTATGAGATGATCGAAAAAGTCGCCGCGTCTCTTCTTTCACTGGCTAATAAAACATCACAGAAAGGCGTCATGGTCTCGCATTACAATCTCATCGCCAATGTCCTGCAAATATCAGCCCTCGAATCAGCTAGCCGAAATAGCTTCGGCATCGAGACCCAGGTCTCCCTCGGCGTACTGCCTTTCAGCCACATCTACGGACTAACAGTCATAAGCTTGTGTGGTGCTTTCCGCGGCGACCAGATTGTCGTCCTACCAAAGTTTGAGTTTGACGCGTTCCTCGTCGCCACCGAGAAGTACAAGATCGAGCAGCTTAATGTCGTCCCGCCAATCCTCGTGCAAATTCTTGCCAGTGAAGAGAAATGCGCCAAGTTTGACCTATCCAGCGTCAGACTTGTTTACTCTGGTGCGGCCCCATTGGCAAAAGAGACTGTGGACCAGTTGCTGAAAAAATATCCAAAGTGGCGCGTTGGTCAAGGCTATGGTGAGTGAATACCTATCTCTCACATTGTCCGTGTCTAATGATAGTGCTGACACAAATGATAGGCATGACTGAGTGTTCTCCGGGTGTCTCGACAACATGCGAGCTAGACCCCTTGATGGGATCTTGCGGGTACTTGCTTCCTGGGTTGAAGGCGAAGCTCGTCGATGCAGATGGCAAAGAGGTTACTCAGCATGACACGCCGGGCGAGCTGCTAGTTCAGTCCCCTGGTGTCACGATGGGCTACTTCAACAATGAGAGAGCGACGGCCGAGAACTACATCTGGGATGCTGACGGGCGGTGGCTCAAGACTGGCGACGAAGTTGTGATTCGAAAGTCCCCGTCCGGGAATGAACACGTTGTCGTCGTGGACAGAATCAAGGAACTCATCAAAGTCAAGGTATGTTCTACTACAAGAGCGTGACAAGACTGCGTTTACTCATTTATCATTAGGGGCATCAAGTCGCTCCAGCCGAACTCGAAGCCCACATCCTAACCCACGGCCTTGTCTCAGACTGTGCAGTAATCGCGGTGGTCGATCCTCGAGCGGGCGAGCGACCAAAAGCATATATTGTCAAAAACAGCAAAGCCAAGGGAAAGACAGACGCAGAAATCGCAGCAGCTGTCTGCAAGTATGTGGAAGATCACAAAGCGAGGCATAAATGGATCAAAGGCGGTGTGGAGTTCATAGATATCATCCCGAAAAGCCCCAGTGGCAAGATATTGCGACGGGTGCTGCGAGACATGCACGTTCAGAGGCAAAAGTCGGACAAAGCGAAGCTGTAAATGGTCATAAGGGTGAGGCGGCGAGATAGTCGTATAGACATAGACATCGCCGACTTGTCAGAGAATGATACGCGGAATCGAAACTAGACACACGTCAAACGTTCTCCAACCCCGTTCAAAGTTGTCAGTACAATCAAGGTACATCTGAGCAGGACAGTTCTCCATTACTCCTCCATCGCAGTGGGGAAATGGGACGGAGAGACCATTGCCCCCGGACCCTTACACTTCAAACTTGGGAGAATTACCCGTTTGGGGCAGGTCGACCCCGCCAATACATCAACGCCACTTCGTCTCGGCATTCGCACTCGGGACGCAACTCCAGCTCCCACCATGCCGTGAACACCACGTGCTATATTTACGGTAGCGCTCCGCATTGGCCCCTGTCACAGCCGGCGCGGTGAGGAATAATTAGAACAGACGGGCCTGCATCGCGTCGCCCAGGGATCACCGGCATCGGCAACCTACTACCTCCCGTATTCCACAAGTGTCGACCTACCTGTTCCTGCGTCCTTCCCATTGCGGCATGTCGTCCCCGCGTAATGTCGTCCCCGCGTAATCGCTTTCACAACGGCTGCTGGACATGCAAAGCCAAACGATATCAGTGTGATCGAACAAGACCAGCTTGCTTGATTTGCCAGGGTAAGGGTCTCACGTGCGGCGGTTACGAGGTTCGGCTACGATGGGGCGCTGGGATCGCCTCCCGTGGACGATTCACCGGAGCCAGCGAGCCAGTTGCCGCCTCTGTCCCGAAGCGCTCCAAGGGTAGACGTCGTGATATAGTCCGAGCGGAGCGACGCAAAGAAGTCGAGGTGGCCACGACCGAACCGAATGCGCCACAATCGGATACGCTGCCATGGAACGACCAGGTTCCATGCGACTCCTCTTCCGAATCTTCATCTCCGAGAGCTACCTATCCGAGCCGGCGGCGTTCGTGCATCCCTCTTCAATTTTGATTTACAGCATATCTTGCAGCGATGCTGACTGGTTCCTTTAGAGCCTACGCCGAACGCCTTGGCGTCGAGGACACCACCAAGGAGCCCTCAATATGCAGCGATCTTCCCTTCTCAGCGTGACCCAACGAATGAGCGACTCTTTGAAGAATGTACGTTCTGTGTTCAGCGGCTGACAACGGCTGACGTGCTAATCTGATCACAGTCCTGTCGACAGGTATTCATTGTCTGCACTCGACCGTTGTGGGGGATGAGGCAAATTTACTTGCGAAGTACCTACCCACGCTCTGTGGTCGGTCAGAGGCGCTCTATGCCATATGCCTGGCTCGGCAGACGTCATTGCGTACCGGCTTACAGCAACACTTCTTTTCTCGGTTTGACGATGCGTTGCTTGCATTTCGCACGGAGCTGCACAAGAGCGTGGATGACTTGGAAGATGGCACGTTTCTGGCCGGGTTGCTCTTGTCTAGTATTGGGGTATGTCTATGCCTGCTATCAATTTGTCGCATCGCTCGTCAGTTTTCTGTTGCTAATGAGAATGGCTGCCTTTAAGCTGAGCCATGGGTTGCCGTGGACCATGCACCTCCATGGGATGTACGGCATATTGAAGTCGCGGACACTGGAAATCCCGTTTCAGCAGCAGGAACCGTTTCGCCAGCATTTATTCGAGGTGATGGGGTATATGGATCTTCCGAGCTTTGCTCTTGGCCGGCAAAATCCATCTTTGGGGATTTGGAAACGCTATTGCCGCAAGCCAAATTACTTTTGTAGACCACCACACCTGGATAGTGTAGAGATTGTGAGTGGCATACCACGATCGTTGATCGACATCTTCTCTGGCATCGAAGATGGCAATGCCACAGAGAACAACTTTTGGAGCTGGCCAGGTTCTCGAGGCACCCTTTCGCAGTGTCAGCTGTGGGAAGCGTACAGGCTTGCTGGGGTTCTGACGATACGCTACCCGCACCTGCACCGCTCACAGTCAAAGAGGACGCAACCGTCACATCCTAGTGACCGAGAAAGCCCGATGCGCAGTGTTCATACGGCCCATGCACCTACGGATATCATCGTCACTCGCATAGTGAGTCATCTAGATGCTATTGTACGCGCAGCTGCAGAACCAGATGTCAAGGGCTCTCTCATCTTGAATGCCATAGAGTATCCGCTCTTTCTGGCAGGCTTACAAGCCGACGTGCTCAATGAACAGAACCAGCTCAAACAGAATATTCGCAACTTTTACGCAGCTAGGGGCATTCTCGACGGCTATGCCCGAAGAATGACACCTCTTCTGGATATCTTGGAGAACTGGTGGACGTGCTCTCGTGAGACGACTAGTATACATGATTTAGCCCGAGAGAGGGGACTTGAACTGGGGATCTTGTAGCATGTATACCAGAGAGTAATATTAAATCGTTAATTGGCTTGTGTATGCGGTGATGGTAGACGAACCATGAACCATAACCTAACTGACCCATTTTCATCAGACAACTCCGCCACTTTTGAGGTAACGAAGCCCAGCTTTTCGTAGAACTTGACGTTTCCTTCAGCCGTGCACTCAAGTGCTATAGCTTCATTGCCGGCGTGCTCGATAACCCACTCCATGACGCGTCTTCCAAGCCCACGATTCTGTAGAGAGGGGTGCAGTGCGACTATTTCCAAGTACCAAATTTTATCTAGTTTATTGTGACGTTTAATGTACAGCAATCCTTCGTCGTGCACTTTCATCAGCTGTTCTAGGCGCTGCAACAATGTCAGTTCGGGCAATGTGCTGGGTGGCAGGCGTTTCAGAGAATCTCGAGAGACGTACTTGCATGTTTGTTGCTTCTTCCACGACAGGAGACAGTTTGTCTAAAAGCAAAAGTTTTGCGCCAAGTATGACTCTTGACAATGTCCATGGACGCTTCGGTGGAACCAGTACAACAGCTGCTCCTGCATTCACGCATTCTGCAGTAAAGTTCTGAGCTTGGTTTTTGGCATTCAGGTCTTGCGAGCGTGACTGTACATAGTCAGAAGACAAGTTGCCTGAATATACTTCTCCGTCGTATATTGCGCGCTGCACTCGGCGACACTGCCATCTCATTGTGTTCAAGTGACTGGTGCTCCATGGGGCGGCGTTAGGACGCAGCCATTTGATCAGTGGATCGTTGGAAAACGACGCAGTGATGGTTCTTGCTACTGAATTGATGTCTCTTGTATCTGTACAGTTAGGTTATTATGCTGCAGAGTAGAAATAGGGCGATGTAGATAGTGTGAGGTTAGAACTTACCATCGTAGACGGGGACAAGTGTAATTGAGTTAGGTTGTGCCATGGTTGTATTCGAGCTGCTAAACGGGATAACTGACTATGAGCAATCTATTTTCTTTCATTCAGGGGTTAAAAAAGAACTATGAGAAAGTGTGAGAGCGCTGTAGGTCGATGACCGTTGAGGCTTACACATCCGACGTCACATGGACCGTCCGTCTATGACCATGGCAACTGCCTTCGGAACACCATTGCTACTAATGTCCAATTCAGCCAATATTATAAAACATAACGTCCGATAAATCCTTGGACCATTATTGATACACCGGTTCGTATCTCGTATACCAACCTAGGAAATACAGCGAGGCGTAGGTACATATTCATTGCGCGTGGCTCAAAGTGCGTCTATACCCAAAGGGGCAGGTTGACCCGTGGAACCATCAGGATAAACGGCCGAGCGCCACGCACCACGAACCCATGCATGGTCATGCCCTGACAGCCACAAACCTCAGATCTAGGCCGAACCTATTGGTCTCAGCAGCGACAATGGACAGGCTTCCCCGCATTCTGTGCGACGCGAGGTTACCGAATTCAAATCCCGGTCCTGCACCAGTGGGTGTCACCCACACCAACTAAACCTCCTGCTTACAGTTAGCAACATTTGGCGGCTGAAGAAATGACAATGGCAATACCGCTGGCTTGTCAGTGACTTATCTTCGAAATGGCCATATTAACAAGCGATATCCTTCGATTCTGTCCAGGCTGATAGAGACAGACTTGTTCTGCATCTGCGGCAGATTGGCAATTTTTCAGCCAGCAGCAGAGCAGATTTTTGCATCTCTTTGACTCTTCGCAAATGCCATATTTATTTGGATAACTTGATTATCAACCTTAAACATGGCGAGTAGTAACGATCCTGAGATTGCTCCCAGCAGCGGCTCTCATGAGGATACACCTCCGGGTACATTTCTGTTGATCAGAGGTACGCGTATTGCTGAGATATTATTGTGTGAGATCTCAATTAGCACTGACAACGTCGTAGAAAACGAAGAGTACATGGGACACCTGCGGGCCATCATGCTGAGCCCCTTTCCATCAACGGATCCAAATGAACCATTAGTACGCTGCTTTTCCTGTGATAGTACGCAGCCAAGCTGACCTGTTCTTAGAACTGGAGCACGACTCGAAAGGCCCTTAATTTCACACTCGTCCTCGCCGTCACTTGTCTCATCTTTACTGCGTACGTCAATTTCTCATGTACTGTCAACATTTGAACTCACACTCTTGTGTAGCTTGTCTATTCAAGCCATATTCTGGCAGCTCATGGTCGTCGACCTCAACGTCACCTACACGGAGCTCAACCGCGTCATGTCGGTAAACTTTGTCGGTCTGGCCGTGGGTTGCGTCTTCTTCATTCCCCTTGCGAAGAAATTTGGCAGACGTCCCGTGTACCTGGTGTCCACGGCCCTGATGCTCATCACGTCGTTTTGGACGGCTGAGCTACACAGCTTGTCTGAGCTCTACGTGGCCAATCTCTTGCAAGGTCTGGCGGGAGCTACGAACGAGGCAATTGTACAGATAACCGTGAGTACAACGACCAGCATGTGTTACATAGTTGATTGTGGCTGATAGTGTTTGCCCCAGATCGCGGACTTGTTCTTTGTCCACCAACGAGGACGAATGAACGCCCTGTACATGTCCATGATGATGATAGGTGTAAGTACCCGCCCACAGCAGTACGATTCATATTGTTTGACTGGCTGACTGAGTCCTTGCAGAGCTTCCTTACTCCCATGGCGGCCGGTACTCAGGCAACGCGACAAGGCTGGCGCATGCCTTACCGCACCCTGGGCATCTGCAATGCAATCGTGTTTGTGCTCTTCATCGTCTTCTACGAGGAAACGAAATACACCAGGACCGGCGAAGAGACTCAAGGCTCCGGTGCAGCTGCGGATGGCAGCCGGCCATCGGTTGACACAAACGCGAAAGATGGCGGTAAAGTCTTCATTGAAGGCGCGGCGCTGGAGGAGACAAACACGAGATACACCACCGCAACTCACGAAATCGACAACACCATCCCCGTCAAGCCGTGGCTCAAGCGCCTCCCCATGTACACATACACTGCTGAGCCCATCTGGCCTCACTACTACCGACCTTTCATTATCTTAGTGTCGTTTCCCGCAGTGCTGTGCTGCGCGCTCCAGTACGCCTGCGGCGTCATGTGGCTCACCGTCATGTCGAGCGTTCTCGCTTTGGTCTTCCCCATGCCTCCTTACTCGTTCACGCCGGAGCAAGTCGGTTTCATGAGCGTCGGCCCGTTTATCGGTAACTTGATTGGGTCGTTCTACGGCGGTTTCGTTGGTGATCGGACCATTCTTCACTATGCCAGGCGTAATCGTGGATACTATGAGCCAGAGATGCGGCTGTATATCCTGCATATTCCCGCGCTCGCATTGTGTGCTGGCATTATCATGTTTGGGGTGACTATAGATCGCGTAAGTCAAACACTCTCCCATTGATAGCTGTGACAAGGTCATGCTCACTCTGTGTGTTAGGGCATGCATTGGATGTGGCCGAGTGTTGGGGGTGCACTTTTCGGCTTCGGACTGGGCAGTATCAGCGACGCCTGCCTGACTTGGGTTATTGACTGCTACATGGAGGTAAGTACAAGAGGTATTTGATCGATTCCTGGCTCTGTACTAACTGGTTGTTAGATTACGGGTGACGCGTTCACGGGAGTAGCCTTTATGAGAAACGCCGTCAGCATCGGCATACCGTTTGCCATTACTCCATGGATGCAGAAAGCTGGCCTCACCAACATGTTCATCACTTGTGGATTCATCAGCCTCGGTGTGACGCTTACAATGGTTCCCATGATCTTTTATGGCAAGTCGATCCGTCGCACGACGGCGAAGGGATATCGAGCCATGGCTGCAAAGCAGGATTGATTCGTTGTTTGAATGGAATGACGTGGTGTACTCTTTATATAGTTATATCTCGGTTCGGGATACGCAAATGGAAGTCATATACGCTCTATACTCAGCACTTGGTCTTCAGAAGTATTGTGAATGAACATGAATGCGCCTAATATTGTTATGCAGGGTGAGCTGCCAGTGCCTATTAAATGTTGTAACATAACGTTATCACTAATCGCATAAGGGCGAGTTGATAAGCTTCCCGCAACGTAACGTCTTCCAAGCATTATTTTCTGCTCAATCCATATTGAGAATACAATGAATCTTTTATATAAAGCATATATATTATCTATAACTGCCAGATACCCGCCCGTCAGCTCTTAGACATCCGAATGTCACGATCCATCACTGCAGCAGCAGCAAGGCACTTCTCATCCAAGAACCGTGGCGCAATAACCTGGAGAGCACACGGAGCGCCATCAACTTCTTCAGGTACATCTGTTCTATCGTCAGCTTTTCCACATATTTTGATCAAACGAAGTGTGAAGTGTGCCCTACAGCTTGGCTGAACATCATCGCTGGCCTTCATTGGGTCGGGGTCGAGAGCCTTGGAAGCTTT
The DNA here is from genome assembly GCA_003056585.1 of Lecanicillium sp. MT-2017a. Classification (NCBI taxonomy): domain Eukaryota; kingdom Fungi; phylum Ascomycota; class Sordariomycetes; order Hypocreales; family Cordycipitaceae; genus Lecanicillium; species Lecanicillium sp. MT-2017a. The sequence goes on along the minus strand of PXYN01000209.1, from coordinate 847,619 downwards.
CTGGTACGGAATAATGCACGCAGGATACTATTCGCCAACTGATTAATTGTGACCCCAAAAGGGTGTCTTCAGTGTGAACTGACATCAAGCAGGTTCCACATCACCGTATAGGGAGGCCACCCATACGTATCATGAGCAACTGCCGTATTCTGCGACCCCGGTGCGAGGATCACGTCCAAACCATTACTAACCCACGCTCGCCTCCACGCATCTTGGTACTTTGTTTTCGCAACATGCAAAGCATTGATCTTCTCAAAAGTCTCCAACTCCTGGGATATAGGAAATGGGCCTGTGAACATGGGGTGAGACCCCTTGGCAACTGAAGCAACGACCGGCTCGCCACTTGGTGCGATGTGATCGGTGTGAGGGCCATACGTGAAATACTGAAAAGACAGACGGTTAGCGAGGGATATGCATCTATCTTCATCGTTTGTGAGTCTGATTATCTTGTGTCCGGCACGTGTAAGCGCCTGCACGGCAGAATCCAAGGTACGTCGGACCGGCGGATGAAGTGGGAAGTGCTCGTCTTCAGGTAACACTCCAATGGTCAGTGGGCCTTGTAGGTTGGTGGAATTCTGCCATGGAGCAGCATGTGCATTGACGTCGTATCGATTAGGCCGGGCATTAGTGACCGTTGACAAGAACAACGCAAGGTCTTCCAAGCTGTGGGCAAGTGGCCCGGCAGATGGCTTGAGCCCAGGAACGCCCTCCATCGCTCCAGATACTTGGCCGCTGAATGGAACACGGTCATTAGTTGGCTTGAAACCATAAATCCCGTTGCATAGTGCCGGTATTCTGATGGAACCAGCAATGTCGGTTCCAACTCCGAGGATAGAGCCTCGAAAAGCGACCAGAGCGCCTTCACCACCGCTCGATCCACCTGCTGTCAACTTCGTATTGTGCGGGTTCAGCGTTCGGCCGAAAATGTTGTTCTCCGAGTCTCCCGTCTATGTAAGTGTCAGAAATAATATTCGTGCCTAGGTATGGAAGAAGAATTCTCACCATCATTGTTTGCGGAATATTCGTCTTGACATACAGCACCGCTCCGAGGTCAAGAAGCAGGTCTACCAGAGCGGAGTTGGAGCTGGCTGGTGGGTTATTCAGAAACGATACGTAGCCAACTGTACTCTGGATTCCTTCAAGACAGAAACTGTCCTTGATACTGACTGGGAGTCCGTGTAATGGGCCTACAACGCGGCCCTCACGCTGTAAGTAGTGGTCGAGGTACTTGGCTCTTTCGAGGGCACGATCGAAGAAGTGTTCCGTTAGGCATGATGTCTGCAAGATGTGTCAGTGATATTCGGATTATGGGTGTAGGAAAGAAGTGCGTACCAACTGCTGCGCAATGGCTGCTCGTTTGCAAAAGGCAGTTGTTACAGCCAAAGATGTGAAATGCCCACCGCCAAGCTTCCTGAGCATCTCAGCAGCGGAGTAATTCTCGGTTATGTCAAGTTCGTCACTGGACAGGATTCCACTATGCCTCGGAATGTCTAGTTTCAACAAGAGGCCATTTTCGAGGGACTTTTCCACGAGGACTTTGTCAAGACGCCATGCGGCGGGGATCTGCTTATCGAGCGCCTGGCGCTTCTGATCTACCAGGATGCGCCAGTCCTCAGAAGTTGTCGAGCCCATCATGTAAATTCTGTTCGACTGATGTATTTCGTGCAAATTGAGCGCCGTAGAAGAAGAAAATAATGCACCAATACTGTGTTTTTATATCATAAGTCTCCTCTTTTCGATGCTCGGGTCTTATACTCGAGCCTTCATTGTTCTGGGTCGACTTGCCCAATTGGGTAATATGGGGGTGGAGAGCAACAGGTCCTCACCGCGACTCCTCATATATTAGACAAGATCTACTGCGGGGGCTGGGAGAGGGGTTGAGTGAGTGGCTTTCTGCTATGGCCTGGCCTCACAAGAATGAAATATGCTAACCGAGGCTTCACTTTGCTCTGCCAACTGGATGTAAGCCACTACATTGAAGCATCAGGTCGAGCTATTGGAAGGTTTTCTAACATGGGTTCTATTTAGATTTTTCTCAGTTACTTCTCGGATTAAGAAGTCTTAGTTACCTTGGACATTACATTTTCTGGTTTAACGCCAGGAAAGTTGGTCAAGTAGTAGGCATCAATTATAATACGATCATCCTCGCAGGTCATCACTCCCACGCAAACCAAACCGTTCAACCAGTTGTACGGACCCGGGCCGGCTTCCACAAGCAAATGGGAGAAGAACTCGACGTCTTTCTGCGTCACAGTCTGCGGCGGCCGCGCTCGTGGATCCGAGGCGACCTGCTTTGCGTACTCTGTGTCGGGCCCGGGACGATATAGCCCATTCGCTCGGACGTAGAGGTAGCTTCCGTCGTCTGTCTTGACCGTGTATCGAGCGTCAAGTTTCATGGACTGAAACGCAGTATGAATATTAGTCCCTGCGGATAAATCAGTTGAGTTAACACTTTTGGCTTACATGAGTGCCCTCGATTACAGTAGCCCAGTCCGCACCACCGGGTAAGACGGTGCCCGAGAGTTCCGGCCCGCGAAATGTCCCGCCGACAATGTTGGCAATGCTTCGAGCGATGCCTGCGCCGTGAGGTGCCCCAACCTCAATCTCTTCCGCGGCAATGTTGCATTCTAGGCGATAGAGAAATTCGAGTCCGGGGCGGACCATCGGCGGACTGTTAGGGTACAAAGCGTTGCCCGGAGATTCAGACTTTGAGGAGGATGCTGTATTCATGGCGGATGCGGAAGACATGTCGATTAATCAATGAATGAAGGCGTGATTGACGTGATGACGACTTAGAGGCAGTGCTTTTCACGTCTATGTCTTGAAGTTGTCAACTTCTTTTTATGCTACGTACCAGCAGATGTTCCGTCTGCATCCAGAGGATGCACTCTGGTGCGGTTGGATGGGCCGCAGAGAGGCAAGCGCCCAAACTGGCAGGTCGACGCCGTGTCAGGAGTTTTTGCGAATCCCGCAGGAGGGAACCCGAGGACATGGCCTCGATAAGGCAGCATTTTGTGCGGGGGGCAGTAGTAGGTCGAATCTTTTCGTCGGGGGTCACAGGGGCCGGATGGTTTGAGACTTTGTGGGGGAAGGATCCAGGCAGCGCTAATGCGGGTGGATCGACACAAAAAGGCAACTCGACACCGACGCCACGCTTCTGGTCGGCTGCGGCAGGTCGTCGCCGTCTTGTTCGTCGCGCGAGGGCACCCCGGATCCCGAGATTCGGTGCCGGTGACGATGAGGATGAACTCATCCGCATGAGGGGTTGTCACTTGCGGCGTTGGACAGTCAATCTTCTTGCCCAAGTTCTCCTGTTTCCTTGTCAGCCGACATCTCGCGTGGCGCTACTTGTCAAATGTTTTCCCTCCTTAACACGGCCTCAAATCAATTCATCATATTCTAGCAGTCCAAGTGCAATTGCACTACTTACACCCTCACAGATATCAATACCCATTCGTCAACACATCGCCTCGACCCATGTTCATGCGTTTATTCACCAGGGCATCCACTCCTGCCAACCACTTCTTCCATGTCTCTCCGCCTCCAAGAGCAACCATCTCGCGCATTCGCCTATACAACCGCGTCTCCTCGTCCTCTTCCTCCGTCTTGGCAGACCACCTTCCCTCAAGACCCCATATCATCCATGAACCGCGTGGAGCTTTCCATGGCGCCTTCCCATTTACGAAGCGAATCCACGAAGCGGCAAACTCGCGCCCCATCGTCTTCTCGTCTCGATTCATCTCGTTGTCCAGATTGCCGAACAGATACAGCAGCTCATGCGCGTGATAAGCCGTGCCTTCCAAGGCGTTCTTTAACCTAGACCTCTGGTCGAAGTGATACTTGAAAAGTGCGTTGCGCTCATCGAGGCGCCCGTAGGCAGTAGCAGTCAAGTAATTGGGTGCTTTGAAGACGGCATCGCCGCACATGTGCTCCACCCTGTGTATGAACTCGTCCTGCCCGAGAGTCGGGGTGATTCCATACCGGTCAAGTATGAAGATCGTTTCTTTCTCATTCTTTATATGTGCTTGTAGTGTATCTTTGACAGAACTAAAGTCATCCTCTAGGAGATTGAGGTGAAATATGACTCCTTCATGATACGTGTCGCCCAACATGAACGCAGCCAGCCACTCTGGCGGTTCTTGAATCTCCAATGGGTTCGACGCGTAAAACCAGCCGTCGAGACACGGATTGCCTGTTCCAGAGGCCACTCCCTGTATAGCGGCGGTGGCATTGGCGAGTTTCTGCTGAGGAACATGACGAAGTTCGTCCAAGGCGTGCTCGCTCTTGTGGTCGATGCCGAAGTGGCGACAGACTGCGTCGTACAACTCCTGATGCTGCTGCATCGTCCACGGTGGAATAGAGACTGATAGCCCCGACATACACACGGCTCGATGGAACCTGGGCGGATTAGCGGCCGAGAGATGGTTGCTGATGGATATGCCGCCAGCAGATTCACCCACGGCGGTTACGCGACTCGCGTCGCCTCCAAGCAGGGAGATGTATCGCTGGACCCAATCGAATGCAACTTTCTGGTCCGTGAAACCAAAGTTTCCGCATCCCATATGACCGTCTCGTGCTAGTTCGTCTTTAATCGCCTGACTAGCCAGGAACCCGCCCAACCCAACTCTGTAGTTGAAGTTGACGTACACGATTGGCGAACCAATGTCGATGCTGTGAGACACCAACTTCACGCCGTCAAAGATGGGCAGGTTCGCACCGCCGTATAATAGCGACCCTCCGTGAACGTAAACCATGACAGGGTATGCACTTGCTCCGGCGGGTGGCGAAGGTGGAACGACAATGTTCATGACTAGGCCATGTAGCTCATCAACAGGGGGCGTATTAGGGAAGTGAGGAGCTGGCGGGACGGGAACGAGGTCGTCGGCGTCGTCACCATCAAACATTGGTCGAGGGCAATCATGGCTGCTCTACGTCAGTTCCGCAATAATTTCCACTATTGTTTTGTCGCTTGCTTTCAAATTATTTACCCTAATTTGGTGCCATCATGATGATTTTCATCCCAGCTTATCTTAAGAGACGCCCTGGTCCATCGTTTTGGTAAATCGGCATAGGGAATGCCGCAAAATTGTCGGACACCATTCGCGAACTCGAGGCCCCGCAAGGACCCAAGGCCTTCGAGTTCAATTAGGCATTGTGCTTGGGGTGTCTGGAAAGCCATTGCGGTTGGATGAGGTGGTGGAAGTGTACGTTGTCAAGCAGATAGGACGTGAAAACATAGGAACTTGTAACTTGGAACTGGGTTTATGAAAGCCGGTCAAGTCGGCATACTCCAATTAATATTAAACTAAGAGAAACCTCTTGTACCAAGTCCAACCTTACAACCATGGTGGACACCAAACTTGCAGCTTTGTACCCGAATAGGCAACTCGACCCAGCGCCGGCTCCGTCTCAGCATCATCCCCGCCATATCTAATTCACAACGGCAACGGTTGCTCGGGCACTAACAACGACTCTGGCGAGCGTTGAATGTTGCTAATTTGGACCAGCCGTTCATCGGCTGTATGGCTTCAGCACATATCCACTTGCTCCAGCAGGCTGATTGAGGTAGCACGTTGGTCCAAGCCGACCGCGACGATGCGGCCGACAACAATGAATCCTGGTAGGCAAAAGTCAGCTAGCGGAATTTCACTTCCTACGTTTCGTCCTCCATCGTTCATTAAGTAAAGCTACGCGGAAGTTGTACTTGAGGAAACGGTTTTAAGGTTGTGGTGTGATAACTCAGAGAATGTGGTTGAGTAAAAGGTGATCGACTATCAATCTTACACTGATGAGCTTAGCCACCTCTATAGATCATAATCTATGACATAGGTCACTTTATTCTTTTTGTTATAAAAGCCACGTCTTTCTCAGCGGCCTTTGGCATTGCATACGCTCTTGCCATGCCGGATTATATCAGCAGCGGGTTGACGGTCGAGCCATCAGGTTGGCGGAAATTCCACACGACGCAATCTATTGTACGAATTATAGAGATATTCCATTCGAGTAGGTCTCTAACTCTTTTTTGTTTTATTACCAGTGCTGTGCAATCTGGTTGTCCCTTCATCGCTGATGCTTAGAGTGCTTACACGCGGCTTACGCGTGGCGCCATGCTAGGTTAGTGCATTTTAGCCAGCCTCACTCAGCCCTGTAGAAGAAGGGCCATCGCCTCGACTCTGAGGCCGCCTCGAGTCAACAAGACAGGAGCCGTTATACGACATGGCAACATCAAATTCAGTTATTACTCTTCGCCGTCATGACCTCGACAACCTGCGCACTGGTCTAACTGGGCTGGTTGTCTTCCACCACACAGCCATTGCCTATGGCGGAGTCGGGGATGGAACGCGGGCTCGGCTCGTGCCGTTTACTGCGCGCATGCCGTCGATGCCGTTAGCATCGTTCAATGCCTACAACCAGTCTTTCTTCATGGGCCTCTTCTTCTGGCTTTCGGGCTACTTCTCCGCGCAGTCGCTCGCCAGGCATGACAAGGCAGGAGGGAGCCGCTGGGCCTTTGTCAGGGACAAGGCTAAGCGGCTTGCGCTTCCTGCGGTGGTCTATACACTTACCATTATGCCGGCGCAAAAGGCCATGGTTCTGCCAGAGTGGACGGCTGATTCAGTGAGGACATGTTTGGTTACGCATTTCCGGACGTTGCGTGGCGTACAAGGCGCGACGTGGTACCTTGCGACGCTCTTTATATTTGACGTCGCCGCCGCGTGCATTTTGCCTAGCCAAGAGCATTTTTCCGAAGAAAAGAAGTCAAAGAAGAAATCAGAGAAAAACTGTCTGTATGAAAACCTGGGAAGATACGCGTGGATTCCCGTCTCAGCTGCGAGCTTCTTTATCCGCATCAAATTTCCTGTCGGCAAGACCACAAGGCCGCTAGGTCTACAGCTCGCCTACGCATCCCAATACATATTTGCCTACTCCATGGGGTATTTTTCGGTTTCTAAAGGGCAGCAATGGCTCTCCGGCCCTTTTACACCAGGCGTTGAGCCCAGGGGCGGTGGAAATGGCGGTATGAGCTTGGCGGCGGCGACACTAATCAGCTTCACTTCCTTTGCATTTTGTCTTTTGCCTTCTTTCATAGAAGGAGGACCGAATTGGGCTGGAAGAGCAGTAAGTGGAGCCTCAGGAGGATGGAACACCTCGGCCGCTGCGTATGCCGTGTGGAACGAAATCTCATTCAGCATCATCGGGCCGGCGATTATGGTCCATTTTTACAAGTGGTATAACAAAGCCACAGAATCAACGCTGTGGAAACCTCGATACTCTTATGCGACGTTCCTTATTCATGATTTCGTCATTGTTGCTGTTCAGACCGCCTTGGACGCAGCACTCGTTGGGTCTGGCAAGGCGCCGCAATGGGTCAGCAGCGAGCTGTGGAAAGCTGTTGGGCCAGTATTCATGACTGTCGTTGCAGGCGCGTTTAATTCTGTTGTTTCTTTTACAGTGGCAAAGGCGCTCATCGACAACGTCTCGTGGCTCAGGAAATTTATATAAGACGGAATGGTGATAACAATGGAGTATAGCAAGCAATCTGACAATTTTGTTAAACTAAAAAATGCAAAAACATCAGAATAATTCGGTTGGTCTCCATGTATAAAGTGGCATCTCTCCGTATAGCTTTTGTTGCTGGGTTTGGTCTAGGTGGTCTAGGTTGGCATGAGCTCATGGCCTGTCGTCAGCGCCCACGTCACCAGCCTTATTCGGCTTCGCGTCAGCCTGGCCCGAAACCATGCAGTTAGACGCCTTGATCAACAAAACCATTCGGCACCACAATACTCATGCGGCTTCTGCACTTTAATACTTTTCTCGGTCGTCGTTAGTACATTTTCTCCTCGGTGGCAACGGCACGCACCAATACGCCAACCATTGTTAGCGCTATGGCAGAGCGCAAACGCCACTGCTGGGAGTGCCTCCGACGGTACCTTGTGTGCGATTCTACAGAGCCTGCATGCAATCGATGTATTTCTTCCGGAACTTCATGTCCCGGATACAGCGCTGTGAAGCCCACTAGGCTGCGATGGGTTGAACCTGGTAAAGTAGCCTCACGATCGCGCAAGGCAAGAAAGGCTCCCTCCAAAGACATGGACGTAGACATGTCAGCTCGCAGCACTATTACGCGTCGACCATCACATACAGCGTTTATCTCGCGACTGGAGATTTTTACTGACGCTTGCAGTCTCGCCCAGTCTACAGAGTATTGTAAGTCGCGGCGTGCGCCTGATAGTGGGCCACAAACTGGGCTAACATCGACAGTCAACTCGTGCATATACCAGGACCTCCTTCCACTCACTCACCTCGGAAGCAATCCATACGTTTATCAAATATCGCCAGACCTCTTTCGTCAAGCAAGCAGGTCTCCGGAGTTCTTACAGTTCGGCACCGTGTGCATGACGCTGAGTCACCGCGCCAACCGCCTACGCCACAGGGACTCGTCGGCTTTGGCGGAACGCTTCTATTTTTATCGCGGGATGGCAATACAGTCTCTAAACAAGCAACTGGATATGAAGAAGAATTATACGAGCAATTCAGTTCTCGCTGGTGTGGTTGCTCTGTTGCTAGTTGACGTAAGTGATGTTCCCTTGTTCGCTGCATACCAACGCGGGGTAGGTCTGACACTCTACAGATCCAACATGGTGCCTCACTGGACTGGCAATGGCATATTAATGGCCTTTACAAGATAATATCCCTACGAGGTGGATTTGATGCCTTGTCTCAAGAGGAATGCCTTGAGCCACTGCTACTGAATTTCTGGTTGTACGTTCCCTGACCCTCCTACTGTAGTTTGCTGCGTTGCTGACCAATGCAGCGTCTCGGTCACCGGGAATACAACATGTCCAGCATCTATGTTGTCAATGACTAAAATGCATTTCGAGAACATAAGCTGGCTTCTCGAAAAATACAGATTTGCTCTGACACCGTTCCACCTGTGTCCACCTCTACTGTTTGTGGAGCAGATTCGGATAAATCACCTGCGCTACCTAGCGACTGTATCAAACAGTAATGCCGAAGCTTTCTCTGAAGAAGCTTACAAGATTTTAGAACGCATTCACACAGTATCTATCCAAGAATGGGCAGATTTGAAGCCCTCGTCTACAAAGGACTGGACTCTGATGGGCAACATATACCAGGCTGCTGTTGCATTATTCGCCATCCTTTCGCTACAGAGCATATTTATTTTGCCAAATGATGCGGTGCTTCAAGACCTGCGCATGTCTTATAGCCGCAGACTAGAGTATCTGATAAAGACAGGGCTAGCGTCATCGGAAATTAACAGATTCATGCTCTGGCCGTTGGTTATTTTGGGTGTACAAGCGGCGCAAGATGGAACACTGCGCGGTTACGTACAAACACAGTTGGAAGATTTGAGCTATAAAATCGGCACATACGCGCCAATGACTGCTAAACATGTTCTAGAGGCTTTTTGGTCGTCCGGGGAAACCAGCTGGGACGCGTGTTTTGACCGCCCTTATGCGTTTACAATGCAAATAGCAGTGGACGTGAGCAGGATAGCTCCAACTTGGTGAGGGTCGCCAGTCTGAAGTGTAATACAAAGCGGCTCCCTTGGGCTTTTACCACATTATTAATTACATCCCGTAAACAATGCTTTAAGTTTCAATACCTTATCCAACCAGTTCTATAATAGGAAACAATTAGACTAAACTGCTGGGTTTGCTGGAGGGATACTCTCGTCTCTCGCACCTTGGTACTCGGAAAGCTCATGGGACGCATCGTTGACTTTCTTCCTGGGATACAGCAGCCCAAATGTCAATACATGCGTAAGCTTTGCCCACGTCGGTCGTGTATCAATGACTTTTTCGCCCACACGCTCCATTCCATCCGCGGCGAGGTATACATGGTAATCCCTCGGTAACAGTCGGCCAGGATTCCAAATGTTCCAAATCGCCGAGTTAATCAACATCAATGTGGCTTCAAACACATAAAAAACAGCCTCATAGCGAAACAGTGGGTTTAATTTTCGCAGTGCTTCAATGTTGTCGAGGTCCTTTTGCGTGGGGCCAATGTGCTCTACCAACCGGTAGATGCATCGCAAGAAGATCAGCGTCATGCTCGCGTATAGCGCTCGCAGCAGCACCTTGACGACCTTGGAACCCAGCTGGGTCTTTGCACAGCGTCGATGAAATGTGCCGGCCATGACAATGAAGATGAGAATGACGACGAGTTGAATGCTGATGGCGGCGATTGTCATGTTACCGCCGAGCGACTGCTGTGATTTATCAGAGGACGGGTTGGCGGCTAGGCTCACTCCTAGGGCGTTGAGGAGCTCTACGATGGCCATAAGTCCACCGAATATGCTGAGGACTTTTCCGGCTGGTATGGGGGCGTGGGAGGGTACGTAGTAGAACATGCGGCCCAAGACGTGGTAGTTGGCAAGCTCGAGCAGGGGGCTGAAGCTATGGTAAGCAAGATATCCGATGATCTGTGGCTGATTATACTGACGGGCAGATGTATATAAAGACTTGGGAAAGGACAAAGAGAATCAGTGGCATGTCGTCGTCCGCCTTGTAGAGGTAGTTGAATGCTCCGTACTCGCGGAGTGCGTAACCGACGGTGAAAAAGCACGCGCACACCAGGTGTAACCATGTCAGATTGAGGGCTTTGTAGCGACTTCATATATGGCGTCAGCAAAGTTTTGTCTATTGCGGCAGTGGCAAAGGTATGTACGTACGACCATTGCCAAATGTAAAAGGCGGCCGACACGGCATAGAGGACCGTGAATATTATCGGAGCGACTTTGTTGGGGGCATAAATGTACAGGCTGTACAAGACTAGACGGTGTTAGCTTGTCCCTATTGGCATGCGACTTTGGCATACCTGGTTCACCGTGTGCCATCTTGCTCAGCTTATTAGGAGAGGATTCGAGTTTGTGCAATGAGTGGAGAAGAATTTTGGCTTCTTGTCTGCTCATTCAAGCGGCATACGCCTTCTTTTAAAATAACATATGGATTCTTTACTATGAAGGCAAAACAGTATCGTAAAAGGAGAGTGATTACGACGCCTTGGGGAATGTTTCCTGGCGGCATCACTGTGCACGCTTCCCAATTAGGAAAATACAAATGCCAAGCCGCTAGTCTCCACTGGCGTGTCTCTGGCAGGGCTGTTGGGCAACGTTGGCGTCGCCCCGTACCCTGGAGGTTATTGGAGATCGTCGCTTCTTCTTGATTTCGGCTGCGCTGTTCGGTGACTATCCCGAAATTGGTGGGAAACGCGTAATCAGAAAATTTTACAGGTTCATTGCGTAATTTCCCAAGATTTATGTGGTGTTGATGCCCCCGTGGCTATTCTAAGGCCATTTCTGTACAGCGCTTGCACTTGACACTGAACCTGGGCCGCGGTGGGATAGGCTAGAGAGCTTGGCGATGAAACTCCCCAGTTCGCTAGTAGGAACAATCACTTGGGTAGAAAGTAGTCCGTCGAACTGAGCTACTGTCTGTCATTAATTTTCATTCGAATCATGGCTGCCGAGAAGGTCTGTGAGAATCCTTCGGTATATCACGTGGTGAGGGATAACCAAGGACCCATGGAGAGCCTCAGGCGGCACTTTTCGCCATGAACACAGGCAACTCTATTCTCATAACCGAGTATAAGAGGTTTGTATCATGGATGATACAACGACACAGAGTGAAGGAGGAAGCGCCTCCTCGCGTCCTGTTGCTGTGGGATGCCGCAACTCCGCGCTCGCGCTCGTTCAAGCGAGAGCCATCGTTTCCACTTTGTCCGAAGCGCAGCATCCATCGTCGCCAACTTTTACAGTCGTCACGGGCAGTGTTGCTGGTGATGCAGACAAGCAGTCTCCCTTTTTGCAGCTCTCAAAGCAATCGGGAGGGTCAGATGTCGGAAAAAGCCTGTGGACGAGTGATCTCGAGAAGAAGCTCGTTACAGGCGAGATGCAATGTCTCGTCCACTGCCTAAAGGATATGCCCACAACTCTGCCGCCTAATTGTCTCCTCGCATCCATCCCTGAGCGCGAAGATCCGACCGATGCGGTAATAATGCGGTCCGACTCAAAGTTTACGTCCATTGACCAGCTGCCGCCTGGTTCGGTGGTTGGTTCCAGCTCTTCGAGGAGAAAGGCTCTAATTCGCCGAAATTGGCCGCATTTGCGGGTGGAAGAGTGCCGTGGCAACCTGTAAGCTATAAAAAAAATACTTTCTTTTCGTCATATCTAATAGTAACTGTGGTTCAGAGATACGCGACTCGCAAAACTCGATGCACCATCATCCCAGTTTGCGTGCATCTTGTTGGCGACAGCGGGGCTAGTCCGTCTCGGGCTGGGCCATCGCATTACCCAGCGGCTTGAGCCTAGCATATTTCCATATGCAGTTGGCCAAGGCGCACTTGGTATCGAAGTGGCTACAGACCGCCCGGACATGCTGCGTCTCGCGCGCCTTGCTGACCATAACCCTTCAAGGTGGCGCGGTTTGGCAGAGCGGGCTATGCTACGAAGCCTCCAAGGAGGGTGCTCTTCGCCCATTGGGGTGTCTTCCTCCTTTGCGCCACACATGGAAAGTGTTTCGGAAGATGGACGCCTACAACCTTGCCCCGGAAAGCTCCACCTTGAAGCAACGGTTCTCGACCTGGAGGGGAAGGCCGAAGTATCAGGCCAAAGCGAGAGCGTGGTCGAGGATGACCAGGGGGCAGAGCAGCTCGGCGTCGCATTAGCGGACATCCTCAAGAGCAAAGGGGCACACGTTTTACTGGTAAATCAACAATAAGATAAACCGCGTTCTAACTCATGACGTGTATTCTCTGCTGTACAGACACCACCATCGCCGATTGTACGACGGCCGCTCCGAATGCGCCCTGCGTGGCCGTATAGTGATTACGTTGCTCGTGCAGGCGGCAAGGCTCATTTCGAACACCCTGTGACCTCCTTTATTGCTTATGGGCTAAAAATGGCTCGGGCGGTATCAGAGAGTGCATAAGCGCTGGGTGGCTTCATGTAGGTGCAGGGATCGTGGGTGCGGGGCGTTGGTCGCCAACTGATTTCCGTCGCGTATCGCGGCAAGCTTATTTCCGGCGAACCATACGAGACGATCAATTCGCTTGAGATGCCAAAACATGAAATAGCGTATATATATCGTTGAGAAAATACAGTAACATGATGTCTAAGAGTATTATTCGGTCACGTCTCATTTTGGGGCTTTGCCTGCTGGGTAATATTATCAGCAGAGGAGTGGGTGAGCCTGCATGTGCAAGACAGGGGTTGCAGCAGGACAACACCCTTCCAGAAACACGAGGCTGCGCTCCTAACAGGTGTGGTAGCAGTGTCCAGAGAGGCCTCATGCGGCCTGCGAGAATGTCACCAGCATGACGGGCGATGCAGAGAGAGGCAGTGCTGCTTGCAATCCAGGTCTTTGCTGGCTACATATTCCGTCTTGTTCCCACCATGCAAGATGTGTTGACACGGCAACAATCTTCTGCCCTTTAAATTTATTACTCGTTGAGTCAAAATGATCGACGCTTCCATCTCACCATGGCCCCAGTCGGGCAATGACTTGTGCCAACTTCTCCACATCAGTTCTGCGCCGACGCTCAAATGCCATGGCCTCACAAAGAAGAAAGAGACATGCCGGAGAGATTTAAGCGCCAAAAATGCCAAGACGATAAGAGAACTCTTGGAAAATGCTGCAAAAGCGGGAAACTTTGACGACGCTCATGACGTGCTGGAGGAGCTATCATGCCTTGTTCTATGTCCAAAGAACCACCGGTACCAGTGTGTGGACTTGCTGAGTGGTTGGGAAAGGTTCCTCCGAGCTGATAATAAGCGAAGTGAGGCTGCCAGCAAGAAACCAAAGGAGGAAAAGGGCAAAAGCACCAAGGAAACGAAAGTCAAAGAAGAGCCGGTTACGATAAAGCTCGAGGAGTTAGAGCCGAAAGCTGAGCCTCGCTTGAGTCCACCAAAGCCCGTCAAGGCAGAACCAACACCCGAGCCAGTACCCGCCAAAAGCAAAACGGACACGCCGAAACACACATTCGTGCCGTACGGTCCTGAGTTATCTGCAAGGCAAATCAACATCAAAATCAAGAAAAGTATCCTCAAGCCACTGTCTTCCAAGGAACTCGACAACATGAGCAACGGCGGATCGGTTTACGTCTACTCTTTCCCCGAAAACTACCACGACCCGAGCCCGTATGTGAAAATCGGCTGTACAAAAGACTACAAGGGGCGTATGAAACAATGGGAAAGGCAGTGCAAATACGAGCCACGCCTGATCTGCAACTTTACTGTGCACCTCTACAAGCGCGTCGAGGCGCTTGTCCACGGCCAGCTTGGAAACAGTCGCTTGCGTGAGAAGGAGTGCCCTACTTGCCATATCTCCCACATTGAGTGGTTTGCATCCAACACCTATGATGTCTCGACCGTTGGCATTTTGTGGTCGAGTTGGACGCGCCAACAGCCATACGACGAGGCTGGCAATCTCAAAGACAAATGGGCGGAGAGGCTCAAGACGCTTGATCTAAACGATCCGATGTGCTGGGTTGAGTTTGTTCACGGCAAATGGTAGAAACCACGAATTTTATGTATAATGGGTTATGATTGTATGATTAGACGCAGCGAGCTTCTGGAGTTTGGAACGGAGTACATAGTTTCGTATATCTCTAATTGAAATGATTCTCAGTGTTCCCAATTAGGCAATCCTCTTGACGAATGTCTCCACTCTCCCTTTTCGTTCACTCACCCAACCACCACCAAAAAGCGCTGGCAGCCAGTCGCTTACCCTCGCGCACGTGACCCACAAGCGGCCACACACTCTTGCACAGCAAAAAAAAATTCAAGTGGCCCACACCCACCTAGGGCCGAAATATCGGTCTCCTACCGCCCAGTCGAAAAAAGGCGTCCCTTTTGCTCTCCTCATCCACCCAACGACCAACTCCGACGACAACCAACCCCCCGATCGACGGAATACAGAAACAATGGCTCCCAAGGAGGTCACGAAAACCGGCCTGGCCGTCGGCCAGAACAAGGGCCACGTACGTTGCTTGTCATGATAGTCTCACCTCGTGGAGGATCTCTGCATCTACCGCTGTCTCCCTCTCTCCCCACGAGGTGAACTGCTCTTCTTGTTGCAGACGATGGACGCTGACATTATCATGTTTTTCCCCCGGAATATAGAAGACCACTGCCCGTGTCGTCAAGCCCCGTGTTTCCCGCACCAAGGGTCACCTGAGCAAGCGCACCGCTTTCGTTCGCGAGGTTGTCAAGGAGGTTGCTGGGTAAGTTTTTTGCTAACCACCAAGGCGGAGGATGGACGAGTGCATGGCAGCGCGAGAGCGAATTCAGCGAATTGGAACCGATCGACTCATCGACGAAAGCTCTTTTGTCCTGCGGCGGGAGAAGATTCTGTTCTGTTTCGCTGAAATCGCATTCGAGCCTCGGCCTTGCCCATCCAACCGACCTACCACCATCCATCCACAAGACTCCAAAAACTAACATTCTTCACCAGCCTTGCCCCCTACGAGCGCCGTGTCATTGAGTTGCTCCGCAACTCCCGTGACAAGCGTGCCCGCAAGCTCGCCAAGAAGAGACTCGGTACCTTCGGCCGTGCCAAGAAGAAGGTCGACGAGCTCCAGCGCGTCATTGCCGACTCCCGTCGTGCCGGCCACTAAATTCTTTACATTTTCTCTGTCCCTCGAAAAATAAGGAACCGCATTTGATACACGCCGGCAAACCGAATGACCCCCCGTCGCGAAAGAATTGGCTCTACCATCTTATGAGCTCGTTCGTCGGGGAGAAGTGGTCGCGGATGGATCAAAAGTGGGCATAAATTCATTGTTTTTTATATCAAGGCGTGGGAATTTTAACGAATTGGGCATTTTGGCGCGGAAGGATCAAAAAAGAACGAAATTAGCGGATGTGGTGGACAAAACAAGACAAATTGCCTTCGTCGAATTTTTCTTGATCGGAATTCGACGAGGGAAACTATATAGGGACGTTTAGTCCGCTGTCGTGCAAAAGATTGCGACACAGGCTGGAATATACCTCTTTACGATCATACTTGACTGTTCTCCGGTACTTCAATGAACTTGTGAATGTATTATACAATGAAAGTAATAACGTAGTATTGTATTTGCTGTCGAAAGACTAATGACCCAATGTATGATATGTCCCTGTACGCCATTCCATGCTAACTACACCCATGTCTGCATATGCTCATTTCTTGCCCAGCTTGAGCCACTTTGGCATCTTCTTGCCATCTTTCTTTGGGTCATCCTCCTTGTCATCAGATGGTGGAGCAACCTTCTTCACGGTATTTTGTTCTACTGCCTTGGGGGGTTCCGGCACCTTAATTGCCTGTCCCTGCTTCGTCACATTGGAGAGGAGGAACGGTTCCTTCCTCTGCGCAGGAGGCACACTGTCTTCCCAGACAAGGTTTATCAGGACACGTCCAGAAAGTTTATACACGTGTATCAAGTTGTGTCGTGGGCTGCTATCATCCTTGATGACGTTCTTTGTCCCCGGTAGGACGAGATGGAATGGCAACTTTGGCTGAGCCATGACATGCCGCACAGCAGAGTAGAGAAAGCTGCCAGTGGCAGAGTGGTCAATCTCCCAGTCGCTGCTTGTATTGTCCGGGAACCGGACTTTGACCAGCACAGACTTGATGGCCGCGATACGAGCTTCTTCTTCAGCGGCTTTTTGCTCGAGCTCCTTGTCCGAGAGCAGCCGCTTGTTGCGTGAACTATCCTGCAGCCGTGACTGGTGCAACTTAGCATGGGCTATCGTTGGCGTGTAGTCGGTTTCATCGGGAGGGGCACGAGCCGCAGCTGGGGTGTCGCCCGACGGTGCCAGAAAGACGTTGACGGGTTCCAGCGTGTTGCGCTCTGTGGCAGCCGGTGCCTCTGCCGCCGCAGGTTCCGGTTCTTGCGCTTGTGCCTCTGCAGGCTCCGCTTTTGACGCCGGCTCTGGTGCATCCGCCATCGGGGTATCTTCTTTTGCCTCTGTTGGCGCAGCGACCTCGGCAGGGACAGGCGGCTCAGCCTCTTTGAAGAACTGTGCGATTTGCTCCATGGCGTCAAACAGAGTCTGGTCCGTCTTCTTGAACGTAAGCCGTATCAGCACACTACCCGAGTTGTGGCCTAGCTGCGACAGCGTCTTCTGAAAGTCGGCCAGCGCCGCAAACTCCCGCCCCATGATGTTCAGCACGGGCGTCTCATAGTACAGCTGTCCCGCGCCAGACGACAGCCCGCCATTCGCCGTCTGCGCGACGCCGCGGGCCGTAATGTTGATATTCTTGCCCGCGTTGGCTTCTGTGCTCTCAAACTGGCGCATCAGCTTCCACAGCGTCAGGTCCGAGGGCAGCTTGCGGATCAGACGGCCGCCGGGGATCTCCTTGGCCTCGGGCTGCGACAGCTGCAGGGCCACCTGGATCGCGGACGGCGTGTTGGACTTTTGGACGAGCTCGAGCTTGGCGCCGGCGACGAGGCCGGACGTGCGAAAGGGGATGGAGAGGTCGAGCTGTTTTTGCTTGTATCTGCGTGGCCGGGCTTGGTTAGCATTTGCCTTGCGTGGAAAAGGGGAGTTGGAACAGTGTCAACTTGCTTTATTAGGTATTTGTCGCTGGAGATGTTGAGCTTCCTGCACGCTTCCCCCAGGACATCGACTAGGTATGTGCCCGGGGAGACCTTGATGGTCGTACGCCGCAGGTCCGTGGCGATTACCACGACGTGCGACGACATGGTGAGAGAGTTGTGTTGATGTTGGATGTTTGGCAGACGGTTCGAGACCTCGCTGCGGGATAACGGGTATATACTAATTGGGACGCGAGCGTGACGCAACTTGGCGGGGTGGGCTGTGTGGTGCACGCCAAAGACGTAGATCAGATACGGGCTGTATTGTACTGTGCTAGATAAAGAAAGAAAAATAATAATAAATTCAGGACATAATGCTTATTGGCAGTGGTTCACAATATTTCTCAGTATCACCATAAAAAAGAAGCCGCCCATTGAAACTCCGCAATCCGTCGCTGGCCAAGGTGGCGGATAAGGGACGCAACGCCCAACTGCTTCTCGAACAATCCGCAGGCAGAAAGTGGCTCGGTCATCACCTACCGGTGCAGAGCACCGTTCAGCGGGTGGCCGGCCAGATTCTAGCGCGTGTCATCGCCTGTAGCCACCACACCAGCGCGGCCAACGTAAGCAGGCACCAGCCTAGCCAGAGCTCCAGCCCAACCCACACCAACCCAATCAAGCCAGCAAATTCAAGCGGGGATTTGCCGACGTGGCCGCGCCAGTCGTGTTGCCTTGCGTCGACGCAACCTAAGCTACAAGCTCCCGCCGGTGCGTAGCTTCATCGATTCCCCCCAAACGCCGACCAAGGGAGCTTTCTTGAAGTCATTCCCGCATCAATTCCCATCGCCATCCGCCCCAATCCGCCGCGCGTCAACAGTTCATCGACGTCTCGGAGCCCTGCGCGTCCTCGTCTAATATAAAGCACTCTACTCGAATAGCGGCCTAGCTTCGAGCCCCGATCATGGTAAGGCAGACCGTCCTCCCATCCCATATCCTCACGACGTGTAGAGCATCAACTAACCAGCCGTGTGCTCACGCAGTCATCTCCCTTCTCGATCAGTTAGTTTGCCTACTGCCCTTCCCGACCTCCCTTTTTCCCCCCTCCGCGACACTCTCGGTTACGAACGACGTTTCACTAACCAAAGCGTAACCCGCGATAACAGATGGAGGCGCCTGTGTCGCCATGGTCGGCAAGGACTGCGTCGCCATTGCCTGCGATCTCCGCCTCGGCCTCCAAGCGCTGACCGTGTCCAACAACTTTCCCAAAATCTTCCAGTACGGCGACGTGTTCCTGGGCCTGACGGGCCTGGCCACCGACGTCAACACCGTCAGCGACCTGTTCCGCTACAAGGTCAACATGTACCGCCTGCGCGAGGAGCGCCAGATTGCGCCTCGCACGTTTGCCAACCTCGTCTCGTCGTCCCTCTACGAGCGCCGCTTCGGCCCATACTTTGTCTCGCCCGTCGTCGCCGGCCTCGACCCCAAGACCGGCAAGCCGTTCATCTGCGGCTTTGATAGCATAGGCTGCATCGACTTTGCCAAGGACTTTATCGTCTCTGGCACGGCGTCGGACCAGCTGTTTGGCATGTGCGAGGGCCTGTGGGAGCCTGATATGGTATGATATTTCACTGAACTGTTTACGTTGCCGGCTTTGTGTTCAAAACACCTCTTTGCTAACGATGCGATGACCCAGGGACCTGATGCGCTGTTCGAGACCATTTCTCAGTCATTGCTAAACGCAGTCGATAGAGATGCCCTGTCTGGCTGGGGTGCACACGTGTACATAATTGAAAAGGACAAGGTCACCAAGAGATTACTAAAGGGTAGACAAGATTAAGGGACGAGGGTGGTGGACATAAAGGAGGCTTTATGCATGGGAATAAAGCGCCTGTACGAATAGACATATAGAGAGAAATCTCTTGCGAAACCAGTGCGAGATTCTACTTTCTCGTGAAAGCCATCGTGTCCAAAAATGTAAAACGCGTGAAATGTCATAATATTCGGCCGTTGCAAGTTTGCTATAGTACAGGTACATTTTATAAACTCCCAAGCGCGGGCTAGCCCCATTTTACTCTTTTTATACGTGTTCTATATCCATCTATAGTTCTTTCTTCGCCTTGATGGCCTCGACAGAGATCTTTTGCATGAAAAATTGGCGCTCAAGAAGCTTGAGGATCTCATCGAGTAGGCTAGTGATCATTAGCAGCTGAACAGACGGTGCGAGGTGAGATGGCTGAAATAGAACTTACATGACTGGTGCGCTAATGACAACCACGGCCTTCCACTCGACCCAGTTGAGCGGGAGGATAGCAAACAGCGTCTGCAGGACCGGGGTGTACAAGAGAGCAAAGTGCAGAGCCATGGACAGGATGATGGCGTAGACAAGCATCATGTTCTTCCACAGAGGGAGGGTGAGGAGAGACTCACTCGACGAGAGAGCGTTCATGGCGTTAAACATTTCAATGACGACCAGGATCGACAGCGACACTGTCGAAGCAGACTTGGCCATGTCGTTGGAGAACATGGCGCAGCCAAGCTCGGGGAACTCAGTCGAGCAGTGGTGGAAGCGGGACAGCTGAGCAAAGGTGATTTGAGGACCCTCGGGGTAGTACATGAACCACCACGCGTAACCAGCAACAGTCGCAAGGCCGACGTAAGTGCCAATGATGAGATAGCGGAAGAACAACCAGCCGCCGATAAGGGGCTCGTCGCGCTTGCGAGGCTGGCGCTTCATGATGTCGTGGTCAGGAGGGTTGAACGAGAGGGCAGTGGCAGGGAGACCGTCGGTGACGAGATTGACCCAGAGCAGCTGCACGGGGATCAGAGCCTCGGGCATACCGAGAGCGGCGGTCAGGAAGATGGAGACAACCTCGCCAATATTGGAAGAGATCAGGTAGCGGATGAACTGTTGGGTGTTGTTGTAAATGGAGCGGCCTTCCTCAATGGCGACCTCAATGGTGGCAAAGTTGCTGTCGGCAAGCACCATGTCGGCGGCCAGCTTAGACACGTCCGTGCCGGAGCCCATGGCGACACCAATATCGGCCTTCTTGAGAGCGGGGGCGTCATTGACACCGTCACCAGTCATGGCAACGACTTCACCAAGGGACTGAAGGAGGTCGACCAGGCGAGACTTGTGGCCAGGCTCGACACGTGAGAACAGAGAGGCCCTCTTGGCCGCCTCGAGCTGCTCGCTAGTGCTCAGGTTGTCAAATTCACGGCCAGTGTAGCTCTTTCCAGTAAGATCCTCGTTCTCACCAAAGACACCAATCTGTCGGCAGATGCTCTCGGCAGTGTTGCGGTTATCGCCAGTGATGACAATAACACGAATACCAGCCTCCTTGCACTCCTTGACGGAGCTGGGGACCTCAGGACGGGGAGGGTCCAACATGCCGACGAGGCCGAGGAAAGTCATGTTCTGCTCCAGCTCAGCATACTGCTCGGTAGACTTGGCCGAAGAAGCCAGGCGGTTCTTGGATACATCGTTGATGCTGGCAAGGGCAATGACACGGAGACCACGGTTGCCGTATTCGACAACCTCCTTCATAAGCAGAGCAGAAAGCTTGCTGTTAAGGGGAACACGCTTTCCGCTGGCGCCGACAATGGTCTCGCTGCAACGCTCGATGATGGATTCGGGAGCACCCTTGACGAGAAGCTTCTTGGCCTTGCCATTCGCAACAATAACGGACATGCTCTTTCGGTCACGGGAGAACTCAAACGTCGAGAGGCGGGGAAGCTGTGCCTCGTAATAGGCACTTGCGTGGTGCAGGCAGTCATCGATCGGGGTACCAGGTGAAGGAAGAGGACCAATCTTTTCAGCCAGGACTCTCAAGGCGCCCTCGGTGGGTTCGCCAACGCTGGAGAAGGCGCCAGTCTTGGGGTCGTAGGCCAGATGAGCGTCATTGCAGAGAGCTGCAACCTCAGTCATTTGTCGAATAGTATCAGATGTCTGGGGAAGGTCGGTGACGACCTGGCCATCGCTCTTGATGTCACCTCTGGGGGCAAAAGTACTACCCTCGACATCCAGCTCCGTCAGGTCGGTGCCCTGCTCGTTGAGATAGACGATCTTGCTGACGCTCATCTGGTTGGTGGTGAGAGTGCCGGTCTTGTCGGAGCAAATAACGCTGCAGCTACCGAGAGTTTCGACGGACGGCAGGCTACGAACGACGGCATTCTTAGCCGCCATCTTGCGCGTTCCCAAGGCGAGACAGGTGGTAATAACAACAGCCAAACCCTCGGGAATGGCAGCGACACCGAGCGAAACGGCAATCTTGAGGTAGTAGATGGCACCCTTTGTCCAGTTTCCGTGGCTGGGGTCGTTGAAGTTGGGGATGTTGATGAGCCAGACGAGGATGCAAATGACGGTGATGACCTTGGCGAGCCTGTCGCCAAAGTCGTTGAGCTTCTGCTTGAGCGGGGTGGGCTCAGAGATCTGGGCTGTGATGCTCTCATGGATATCACCAATAGCGGTGCCTGACCCGGTCAGGACAACAACAGCTTTGGCACGGCCGGTGACGACAGTGGTTCCCGAGAAGAGCATGTTGACTTGGTCCTGCAGAACGGCGCGGTCGTCATTGATGACAGCCTTGGCGTCCTTGCCGACACTCTCACTCTCTCCGGTCAGGATGGCCTGGTCGACGGCAAAGCTGTTGCTCTCAATGGCAATAACTCTGCAGTCGGCAGGAATGCGGTCACCAACCGATACAGACACAATATCGCCAGGGACGAGGTCGTCGGCCTTGACTCGGGCGACGTGGCCGCCGTTGCGGACGACATTGGCTTCGTTGGCAGAATATTCTTGGAGGGCAGCAATGGCTTTTTCGGCGCTGCTTTCTTGCGAGACTCCGACGACGGCGTTGAGGATGAGAATCGTGAGGATCTACACGAGTGTTAGACGGTGCCGGGAATTATAGGCGGAGGGAATTGTGTGCAAACATACCACGGCCGGGTCGACAAAGGCGCTCCAACCGCCCTCATCTTCGAACAGGGCGAGGACAAAGGATACGGCGGCGGAACCTAGCAGGATAATGACCAGCTGGTCCTTGAACTGCTCCAGGATGACTTCCCAGAGCGGCGTCGGGGGCTCCTCGGGGATGGCTGCAAGACGGGTTAGCGACAACTCGCACAGGACCGCAAGTTTCTGCGCGCTGGGATAAGCGATATCACGCACAATTTCTTCCATGCTTGTTTCGCAGTTCGGTCACCTGCTTATCGGTCAAGCCGGCATGCTCGTCGACTTGAAAGTGGCCGAGCACTTTGCTGATCGGGGTGAGAAATGCGCTCTCCATGGTGACGGATGGGCAACTCGTGCAGTCTCGGTAATCGGCGAAGCGGTTGAAGGCACTCGTGTACGGGACCACAGCCGGTCTTGCTTGCAGGAAGCAAGGGGGGCCTGTTCAGAGTACGTCACCGGAGTAAAGATGATGGGACAAAGATCGAGTCATCAACGGAAAGGAAGAAACAGCGTGTCCGTCTTGGAAACCGAAGCATTGGTCTGGATTTGTCAGGTACTGGGCCCCACGTGGGTATTTGGAGTCGGGGCTGCGCCTTGCTCACCAAAAAGTTCTACGTGTTCGTTTGGCCGATATGTTGTGGACTTTTTGGGGGTGGTGGCTCCGGCCAGTCACCAATGGCCCGAGCCTTGCCCCTCGTGGCTTAGTTCCTGGGGTACTGCGGCACCAGGGTACATTGCGCTGTCAGTGCTGCTGGTACTACTGGGGCACTGATGCTGCACCCGCCAGGCACGAGTTACGCGGCGCACGAGTCAAACAGGTACCCCGCCACCAAGCAACATTGGCTCTGCCCCAGGTACCTGTCGTACCTGATGGCAAGGTCCCCTGTCGCGGCAAATGCGCTAACGCAACGGGCAGGCGACGGCAGCTGTCTCCGACAAGCCATTCGCCCTGCATGCGATGCGATAGGCGGGCTGGATTAGGCGTTGCATATCCGGCAGCCATCCGAAGCAAGGGCGTGTCGCTGGGCTTAGTAGCCGCGTTCTTCTATACCAAATTTTATAGGAACCGATGCAATATAGTACAGATAGTCCCCATCGCAGTGCCCACCATCTGCGCTGCTGTTGGAGTGGTCGGAACCTCGGCCTCAGCACTAACAAGGATCGCAGGCCGCAAATGTTGGTTAGCAACCCTCTTGTAAGCCCATTATAGTTGTGTAGGTACATTGGTAACTCGAGGCCGTCTTCTTCAATTCGCCGCCCTACTGGTATTTTTAGTGTTCTTCTATACGCCGCGCTCTCGCCTCTCTTTTCCAACGGCACACCGCCGCTTCCCCTGTGACGGCAGGAGCAACACCAGCTGGTTGTCGCTTCAACAGGCACATCATGTTCTGTCTAAAACATTGTCTCTTCACTCTCCCATCTGCATGTAAGCGAGTCGCTTACCCTTTTTCCCTCTTTTGGCTACGTTGTCGTGCCTTGCCACGGCCGGCTTTGCTTCAACTTTTTGGCATTTTGGAATCCTCGCGCCCATTTCGCTTGCTGTCACCTGTGCTCGCTTCTGTGAAATGGCATCATGAGTTTTGGAACTTTATCTACTGATTGCAGCTCCCATAGATCTTCGGAGGATCGCTTCTATTCGCCGTACGAAAGCGAGGATGGAGCCGATATCTTTGAGCCATGTCCTCCCGAAGCTGAAACCAGGGCTACTGCCTTGGCGTCCGAGCTACACAGTCTTCAGCTTGACGAGTACAACGGAAAATCAGCTACCCGAGAAATTGTCGAGAGTCGTATATCCAATAGGGTTGAGCTAATCAGCTCCCCTGAGGTGCCGAGAGCGAGACGAGACGGTCCTGTCGACTCTGCCAGTCAGCTGGTCCGCTGGATAGCATCCCTCCGCCGCAGAGGAACGCAACGACACAAACTGCGCTGCAGCTCAAATCCCCGGCCGAAATCAATGCACCGGCCATCCTCATCGGGCTCTTCCTTTGCATTCATCACTGCCGTCCGGAGTGCTACCGTTAGTCTTTCGAGCATGAGCATCGTGACACGGCCAAGCCCTCCTTCTGATCGGTCACCTGCACTTTCCAGTCCTGGTTTCAGTGGCAAAGTATCAACGTCAGGGCAACGATCTTCCGAGGACAGTGTCGCACTCGCAAGTTCTGTTCCTGACCTCCCTGCTTTGGAGCGATCCATCCACCGCCGTCGAACTTTGGAAGAGATTATTCGCACGGAAGAAGCGTACATTGGCGATGTCCGCTTTCTCAACAATGTAGGGGTGATATGCACAAGCCAAGGAGTTTTTTTACTAACTTTACATAGATATATGTTACAATATTTGCCTCTCTTCCAGGCATGGATGATGATACTCATTCATCAATTTGTCAAAACCTGGCCGAAATCGTTCACTTGCACGATGAGATTCTCGGCGAGCTTCACCGCACTATTCCGCATTCAGAGTACTCCCAAATCGATATCAGCCTAACCCTGGACGCCCTTCCGCCTCACAACGATCGAGGCCATTATCACTGGATGAGTACCGATTCAAGCGGCCTGCAGGGGAGCTCAACTTCGTGGTTCAAGAGGATCCCAGGCATGTTGGTAGAGCCTCACGTTGTCGCGGAGGTTGCCAAGATCTTTCGTAAAAGAGTAAGCTTTCGGCCAAAAGCTCGCGCATCAAACTAACAGTTTCGGCAGGTGGGACGATTCTTCGTATATAAGGAGTACGGGGCACAATACGAACGGATGGTTCAAGCTGTTACCAGCGCCAATGACGACAATCCCAATTGGCCTGCATACCGCAAAGGCCTGGAAGCTCTAGCATCCATATTAGGTTCCATGAGGGATCAAGAGATACAACCCAAAAGAGCTGCAGCTTTGGAAGATTTGCTGATCAAGGTTTGGTCTTGTCCACTATTGCAGGGTATTTGGCTGATTTCTAGTAGCCTATCCAGAGAGTCTGTCGGTACCCAATTTTGTTTTCCGAGCTTCTCAAGTACACTCCAACTCAAGACTGTCCGAATTCGCGTATGGAGGTCGAGGGTACCTTGATGCGGCTACAAGAAGCTGCATCCGCGATTAACCAAGCAACCGGCAATGCAGAAATGAGAACCACACTGGAGAAT
Organism: Lecanicillium sp. MT-2017a; assembly: GCA_003056585.1. Lineage (NCBI taxonomy): Eukaryota > Fungi > Ascomycota > Sordariomycetes > Hypocreales > Cordycipitaceae > Lecanicillium > Lecanicillium sp. MT-2017a. The sequence goes on along the minus strand of PXYN01000209.1, from coordinate 822,008 downwards.
ACTTGGCGTTTACAAGATCGGTTGGCGTACCATAAACGGGTAAGTTATGCTAATGCCTGAGTTCCGCAGTACTAACACGCAATAGGAACTGGATGCCACCTCAAAGAGCCATATCCGCTCGTTTGGGCACATCCGCCTCTGCGGCGTGCTGCACATTTGCTGGCAAGCGGAGGACGGGGTCCAAGGCAAGTACATGATATGTTTGCTCTACAATGATGTCCTATGTCTTGCTCTTGGTGTCAAGATGGACATGATTTACGACATTCATGCATGTATAAATCTGAACAGGGCAAGAATGGAAGCCGCGGACAGTGGTAGAGGTAGGAAGCCGACCCGACTGCATTCCCGCTTCAAAGCTCAAAGTTAACGTCAAACAGGGCTGCAATGTCATACTGCTCCATTTTCTTGGAAATTGGTGTTTGAGCACGGATATGCGCTGTATGAAATGATAATGACCGCCTGCACTGAAACGGAAAAGGCGGAGTGGACGAAGCGACTCACCCGGGAGGTCAAGGACGACGAGGAAGCGCAGCGGATAGATCCGGTATGCTGTTTGGCATTAGGCATTAAAAGCTTTGCTCCAGTCTTTGGAAAGAGCGGTAAGCATCGTGTTGGGTCTCTCGAGTGCAATGTGGTGTTGACCGTTACAGACCCCGCAAGTGCTCGAGCAACAAGTATACATCGGGTCACTACGGTTGGATCGAAATCAACGCAGGTCATTTTAAAGAATACGGCCATGTATCAGCGTGAGAACAAGAATCCGGGAGAGGAGCTATCTGTAAACCGGTCACAGTCATTACTCACGACACATCGGGTTCCCGTCTTGAGCCCTGCACGGCACGAGCGGACACAATTGGAAAGTACCATTGCTGATGTCTGGAGCCGCAATATCCTTCCCTTCCCGGGTCTGCCGCGCTCTAATCCTTCGGTACGAGAGGCGATGATGAGAAAATTCAGCGTGGCCAGCATTACGAGCACACTGAGCAAACGATCAGGAAGCCGGAAGAAGCGCATCAGGTCTGCGGAGCACGCGCCTCCGGGAAACCGCCTCGCTGTGAGCCGTCGATCAAAGAGTACAATCGTGTCGGACGACACACAGAGCGACTCGGAGGAGCTTCGAAGCAATAAAATACGACGGCGACATACAGACGCGGGCTGGAAGGACGGCGAAATGGACTTTGAGGTCTTGAGAGAGTTTGGGCTGCTGCAAAGGGCCGGTGAGGCGCCTCACGTACACAAAGCAATGGCGGACACTGGATCCACTGGAACAGCAACTGCTCCTGAAGAAGGTGAGCCAAAGTTAAAGCTGTCAAGCCGCAGCAGATGGATGCGAGGCAGCGGAGTGGTTCGCGACTGCAGCAGTCGTAGCCTACGGGGTCTTTTTGGGTAGAGGATTGGTCGAATAGTCTAAAATTTGGCTTAGCACGACGCAGTTGGGTTGGCAGATCCTGCACGAGTACATGGCATTCTTTAGTTTAGGTGACCAGACTTCGATTAATCCCCATATTTTCCCAGCGGTAACTGCACTGCCCTCTTTACGTGGTTGAAGCCAAGCATGCGTGTCATGGAGGAGCGGGAAGTGGTTAAGGACGGTACGTACCGAGCGCGGTGCCTTGTAGTATGGGTCTATGAGACAAGGATCTGGGCGAGTGATGAGCGAATAGACCCATTCCAGTGACGTACGTTTTACCCATATTGCCAGGGCAGGGATGCTGTTATTGTTGCTTGGAGAGGTTCTAGAAGATGCGCAATGCCGTCGCGTGACGTGTCTTTGGAGAATTGGCTCGAAACCGACAGTCCAAGCTGGGAGCTGCACGCTGCACGCTGCAAGCTGCAAGCTGCCAATTGTGACAGAAGCTAAGCCAACCAGCCCGTAAGCACTCACCTAAGGTCATCAAGAATTGAGGAGGAAATTGGGGAATTGACAAGGCCGTGGCAAGCTAAAAATGACAAAAGTCGTTGAAATCGGCGAGTGTCTGGACTTGGCAGAAGCCAATCTGTCCAGCTGTCCAATGGCAGCGACGTTCATTGGCAGCTCTTTTGGTATAGTAGGTAAGGTACATGGTGGGTGGTAGAAGGTACTCGTAGCTCGGGCGTACCAACCCTGACCACAGACAAACGGTTCTGCTTGAATGGGGTACTTGTCCAGTGCGGGGTTCGGTCACCGGCAGTCAAGTACCTAGCGCCGCCAGCTGGCCGCAGTTGGGCAAGCTTCGATCGCTTGAACCGTCCATGTGTACAGGCGTCCGCAGCGGTGGAGTGCAGGCGCAGAGCGTACCACAGTCCCCCACATGAGCAAACGTAATGACGTAGCTGACAGTGAATCATAGCTGTTGCCCCTCCTCGAGCTCATCACGGGGAAGCTTTTTTCAGCCCATTTAATAGACGCCTTTGCTGCTGCTCTCTTTACCCTTCTTTCTTCCTTTCCATCTCCATCTCAATTGAATCCTGAATCTTTCTCTCACGAATCTCAAGACTCCAAACGTTTTTAACTTTCTACGACTACAGTAGAAAGCACCGCACTTCGAAACTACACACACCTCTTTTTTCTTCTCTAGGACTTTTTCTACGAAAGTCACGCGAGGAAGAAAAGCTTCAGCTTCAAAGCTATACACACAAGAAAAGCAACACTTTTTACTCCCCAACACTACCTTCATCATGACTCGCGGCGAGACCGTCCAGACCAAGATCCACTACAAGGGTAGCCAGGATGACTTTGTCATCTTTGTTGATGATGTCGACCTGTACAAGAAGTGGCAGGGTGGTGACACGAGCATTCCCCTGGCTCACTTCATGTCTAGCTTCAAGATCTTCTTGACACACAAGTAAGTTTTTCGCTTTTGAGAGGATGAGTGATGGGCGAAATCAGCTGCTAACGAGTTTCCTTTTGTTTTTACAGGCAAGGTGCTTCGGGTACGCTGGACGCCGCCCCCAAGAACATTCTCGACTCCGAGTTTAGCACGGAGGACGAGGACGAGTGCATCAAGAAGATTCTCCAGTCAGGCAACCTCCAGCAGGTTGAGGTACGTTATTTTACCCCCTCTTAGAAAATAAATCACACCATGGTTGCTAACGTCACTGTCCCGCACAGATGCCGGCCCGCCAAGGTCCCAAGAACGACTCCATGAGTGCCACCAACGCCAAATGAGCGGGGTCAACAGCTTTCTCGGCTCCTCACCCCGCCGTCACCGTGTACTACTAGACCCGTTTGTCATTGACGTCGACGATTGCTGCATCGCGGGCGTGATTGCCTGAGCGCGGTTGAGAGGGATGACAGACGGTGGGAAATATTCCTGTTTCCTTGGCTTTTTTTTTTTTGCTTGCGTCCTTTTTTTTTCGCTTTTTCGGGTGGCAAGTTGGCTCCGTGGCTGGGAAACATGAACAAATGAAAAATAAAAACCAGATACCAAAGCGTACCTTTTGCTTTATGCAAAGGGCGTACGAGTACTGAAGAGGGACTATGGAAATTTATGGGTAGCTCTTTCTCGTACACTCAAATGAAATAAATACAATTAATTAGCCTACGAGCCGGATTACGAAGCTACTATGCACTTGGTGATATCGCGTGACTGACTGCCAAGGTGGGTTAGGTAGGCTGATGAGTGACAGCGGACGATTCCCTCATACCTACGCAATAATGCCGCTGCAGCTTCATAAAATAATATGCATCTAGTCCCTGTCATCGCTTATATGTACACCTATGTAATTCTTACAAGCATCACGGTACATTTTCCTCCTGCACCCATACCCCAAAGGCGGCTGCGCATAAAACCCCCCGTGGCCATGGTGCGACGCACCTGCGGCACATAGCCTCGTTTCGGCTTCTGCTGTGGCTGGCTCCACCCAGTCGGCATACACAGTGATTCCGCTTTCTGTGGACAGACATGGAATACGAGTAGTTTTAAAAAAATAATGATGGGATTTTGATTGATTGTTTTTATCTTGCCTTGATAGAGTCGTAAAAGACCTTCTTACAAGGTACCCCAACACTTTTTGTTCTTACTTTGCTCGCACAAAATATAGTCAACATCTACTCATACGACCCCCAGACATGAAAAACTCCTTCCCATGCGGTAGACATGGAACAAAAGACCGCCTCCAAACCCGTTTCAACGTAGATAGAAAATAAAAACGACAACATGTAAAAAACGCCAGTGCTAAATGCTCCCCCCTGTTGAAAACATGCAGCAAAAAGAAAAACATAGAAAGCAAGAAGAAGGATTCTATGCTCGCATGGCTCCCTGACGAGGTAGCCTTTGAGGAAGAGTCCATGGCTTTGCGCAAATCATCTACGAGTATGTTAGTTACCATGTTATATTGCCGAGATGGAAAGGTAAAAGTGAAAACGCACCTCGCCTTCGCTATAGGCCCAAAAGTACACGGCAATGCCGATAAAGTAGTATATGGCCGGGTTGGTGGACTGGTACATGAGCGCCGAGGTGAGGGTCGTCAGCGGCAGGATGATGAGGCGGAACTCGAGGGAGCGGTGGATGCTGGAGCCGGCGACAAAGGATAAAGGCCACTCGAGGGCGAGCATGCCGATGCCGAAGAAGAGGTTGATGATTTGCAGTATGGGTATGGGCTTTACCGCGCCGTCGAGGTTTTTGGTGAGGAAATCCCAAAAGATTTTGGGCCAGAAGAAGCCTTCGATGGCGGCGGCGACTTGGTCTGTGAGGGCTGCGTGTAAGCAAGAGGATTATGAGTGGATGAAGGGCGTGTTAGGGCACTTACAGATTGCGGCCGTCATGATGATGAGGCGGGCCCAGTGGTTCTTGATGAGTCTGCCCATTTTGGATGCTTTGTGGAAGAGCGAATAGCGGTACTTTGGAAATGTCCTCGCGGATTCAATATGTCTGGTATTTGGATTCCTTTTTGTCTTGGAGGAGGAGAGTTGAGACGGTTGGATGTGTCGAAGGACTGTCGAGAGTAGAAATGCGAAAGAACCGAATGCCAGGTAACCAGACCAGCTAAGAACCCAAGAGACGAATATTGTAGTTGTAAAGGAAAGACACCGCTCGCGGTAATAAACAAGGAAGAGAGGCCCGATGTATATTAAAGAGGTAGAAAGAATCGGACGAAAAGAAGACGGACGGGACGAAGAGGTAAGAGATTTCGAGATTGCGAATGCCGGGGAGCCAAGAGGGTTCTATATTACAGACGGGACCCCGGCAAGATTGGTCCTGACACGGGGGAAAGGGAGGAAGAGTTTTGTTACTCGAGGAGGATATGGGACGGAGTTAGACCGGGGGGAGAGAGGAGAGAGAAGGCACCAAAAAGGCGGCGGCGCCGGGTGGGTTTGAAGCCACCAGGGTCTCGTATCAGCGTGGAAGGGTCTTTTCCGATCCGGATAGAATTAATGCGTATGCGTATGGAGTGTGCGTCGTCGCGGGTGAGGAGGAGGACTGCGGTATCCGTTTCTGATCTTGCTTGTGCTTCTGGTGCGTCGAATGCGGTAGTTGAAGTAGTTGCCGGGACAGATGTATGCCGAAACAAGACATGTATGCGACGACGACAAGCGACGATGAAGATGGTGACAAGCGGGTTACGGATCCGACGTGGACATGTGCAGGCTGAGTAGACGGAGGAGCAGGCCGAGGGTTTTGCCGGCAGTAGAGCTCGAAGATCAGACGCTGGTGTAGGTGCGGCGGGTTTGATCGCTTAGGGCGTTACAGGTTCTTGAATGCGAGGGCGTGCTGGTGCAAAGGTATGCCAGGGGCGGTGTTTTCTTGTGGAAGAGGCTGTCGGTCTTTTCGAGGTGGAAGTGAAATCGCAGGCAGGCCCGGATACGCAAATTGTCGCAGGTGAAGGGGGGCTTGGTGTATTTTGAAGTCGGATATGTTTGAGGACGGTGGCCGAGGTGGGAGGGTGTGGAGTATGCGTCGGTTTTAACGAGGTGGACGATGCATGGGGCGGCGGCGCAAGGACGACAAAAAGGGGATTTGGAAGCTTTGGGAAGGGGAGATGGATGGAAAGAGTCGTTACGGTGTAGTTGTAGGTGAGAAAAAGCAGCATGCATGTACGGGGCGTACGGGGGAGTAGGCTATGTGATGCAGACTTTTGGCATACATATAGTATACCAATGCAAACGGGGACGAAGAGACGGGAGAAAAGGCAACGGCAGCGCCGCAAGAGTACATACATACAGACTACGGACGTACTGTAGGGAAAACAGGTTGTTAGCCGCCGTGGACGGCGGGGCTAGTGCAAGAGCCAAGAAACGAGACCTGGCCAGTGTTCTGCGTGTACGAGCGGTGGTGGTGGCCACGATTTGTTCGACCCATGGTACTGGAGGAGAGTCACATGGGGGGAATAGTAGCCGTATAGCTAGAAAGCAGCGACATTTCACAGCGCCACGGAGGCGCATGGTATCCGTGCTAGCGGGATTTTCTATTCTCTTTCAGCAGTGTCTTTATGCTTGGCTGGCTGGCTAGCTGGATGGATAGGATTGCTGTGATGGCTGGGGAGGGGGAGAGGGCAAGGATTTTGGTGTTGAAAGTGATCCATCTCAGACCTGCGTTGGGCATCTGGCGGTTCCACGGCCGCCATTGGCCAGAGCTCGGCGGTTACAAGATGGCGGTGGGCCAATGAGCAGGCTTCCCGCTGGGGACGAAGAGGGTGTGGGCCGGGGGGGAAATGGAGTGCAGGATGACGGGTGGTGGTGGTGGATGGACCCCTCCTGGATAAAGGCCCCTGTTTAGCGTGTGCTTCACAGGTTGGACTCCACTGAGGCTGGTTACCTTTGAATGGGATGCCGTGTTGGGATACTGTATTTTGCAAGTGCGAATGGATTCCGTGAAAAGAGCCTCAACATTAGCACGGACAGCAATTCCTTTCTTTGTAGAATGTAGTTTGTTTTCCATGTATTCAATTTCTTGATTAGAAATAGAACAAAGAACGCGGCTGCCAACAAAGTGCCGTTTGCTATCCCGGACGCCCAAGCGCCAGCCTAGGCGCATGCTGTAACGGCTACCGTCTCGCCTTGGTATAGGCAGGCCAAGACGCATTCATGCCGCCCGGTCCTGGACAAAACGGTCCGAGTTGGATTCTTCCTTTGATTCCGTATCTCCATCATTTTTGGCTGATTTTTCCCGAGTAGCCATTGACATTCCCGGCTTGCCTGAATGGTCGGCTTGTCGGTCACGGCTCTCAACGACTTACACACGCCAATACAGCCACGTTTTTTCTTGAATTCTGTCATATTACGGCGTCAAATATGAACCGTAAATCTTTCATCACTCTTGACTTCTTTTGGTTCTTTTCTCATGTCTAACCCTGTCTTGGTCATGCTCTCGTCAGCCACGCAGGTTTGGACGGACCAGTCTGCTGCCGCCGGCATGAGGCGTAGATGCGCCACCACGAGCGTGTCGGTGTTCCATGCCTCTGCCGTACGACAATGGCGGCCACACCACGTTGTTCAGCCACGGTTTTTTTAGGACTCTTAGCTCCAGCAATTGGCTTTTTTGCTTTCTTCTTTGTCGGTTGCAGATAATCCACACTGTCTTTGCAACTTGCTTCTCCGTGGCCGTCGTTGATGACTCTGCAAGATCAGATCGCGGCTCGAGCTCATTGAGACAAGACGGACTGGTAGCCCTTGTCCAACGTGCCGTTGTACACGACTGTCGTCACCTCGCATCTGCTCGTTCTCTTTGTAAACGAGAAAAGATCTATTTTTATCTTTTAAAAAGCCACGCCCGTAAAACCCCAGTCTGCTCTTCATCAATCTCATCAACAAGGCCTCTGCACTCCATGCAAGTACTATCGGGCCCGCCTCAGCCTGATTGTAAAGTACGAGTAATGTAAGCGGGCCATCACCTCACGCCCGCCCGTCACCGCTGTAGAAAACCATCATTCTCACTTGTGAAAAATCCTTTGAGCCTCTTTACAGCACCCTTCTCCATCTTCCATGCACAAATTGTCCTGCACCCATCCCTGTACCCATGGGTTGCAGTCCGTCGTGCCCGGCGGCTCTGCGCCGATGCTGATTGGCGGTGCCCGCTCGCCATCCACACCACTCACCCCCGACTCAAGGTGATGTGGCGCCGGGGAGGACCGTTGTGCTCTCCTTTGGTGGCGTTTGCAGCAAGGGAAAGCTGGATCTTTGTCACACCTCCTTTGTTGTCGTTCACAGCGAACCATTACTGGTGGACCTTTTTCTGTCTTTTTCCAAAGTGCATATTGGCTGCTTGGAGCGTTCAGCCTGCTGCAGCTTTCCGGTGGCATGGGCGGGCGCTGCGGGTGCGTGACTTGCATATTCCCATTTCATGTAGCCGGCGGAACCCTCGTTCCTCAATCCTTCCGTCGCACAAGAGGCGGCAGGCTGGGACTTTTGGTGTAAGCGCGAGGCTGCCAATGGCTAAACTTCGCTGTGATATAGCTTCATCTCGCTGCTGCAGTATACAAACGTTATATCATGGTCTGTACATGCATTCATGGTAAATGACTTTGTTAAACGCAAGCCCCGCGTAAGTATTAACATCACGGGAATGACCAACTTGTAGAATATTCCGTGCATCGGCACTTGCCAGCTCAGCTCCAACCTCGATGCTACGCTGCCCGCTGCCCTGTCCTGTGTCACCCCCCACCCTTCGGCAGTTCGTAGGCCACCGCCCTGCCGGGTGATGTGCCTTTGTTGATCCCAGGCGGTCGAGGCAATATGTATTTCTGCCGCGGCCGAGAGGGGATGTGGTGAGCTGAGGTGATATTGGCTCTTGGCAGACGTTCTGGTTTATACATACCATAGTACTCCGTAGTATCATACGTTTTACTCCGTACTATGAGCGAGTACATAAATTGCGTGCCTGCCAAGGGCTCGCCAAAATACAGGCTCTCGCATGCGGTGTGACAGCACAAGTGACACAACCTTTAATGGTCGTCCACGTGGTGGCTATATTGAGTACGGAAAATACCCCATGAGCAGGGCCTCTACGGAGTACTTGAGAACATACGAGTTTTTCCTCTGCTGTAGCACATGCCGTACCATGAAGCGTATTCGAAGTTGGGGAATCACTGCATCGACGTGTTACCCAGCTTGACCAGCCATGCCAATTGCTTTGTCGCTCACAACACACCAGGAAACAGTCACACAAGCACCACACTGGTAGAATATCCTTGATAGTGAAGAATTGCTATTGTATGCTTGTTCGTCGCCGTGCATCGCTGCCGGCTCCGTGAGTGAGGTCATGTATGTATATGTACTGGTATCCCAAAATTAACCCTTTATATGCACGCTTGATAATACAGTTGTGGAAAGTCGATTTCCAACTCCGCCCAACTCAGTTTCCACGCCAAACACCTTCATCTCGGGGCTGGCTCCAGTAGACACCCCTCGTCCAGCTCACACCGCCGGCGTCGGTGATGGCGCTGCTGCTGTCGGCGGCGCCTCTTGTATCGAAGGCAGCAGCGGCTTCTTCGTCTTGGGGTCCTTGAGCGTCTTGAGCGCCTGCTCCAGCGACTCGAACCGCTCCTGCTGCCGCCTCTCCGCGTCCTCGAGCTCCGCAAACCGCCTATTCAACTCGTCGATGCGCTCCTTGTTGGCGTCGGGCTTTTGCGACGACTTCCAGTACTCGTACAGGATCAATCCGACGGCGACGCTGAGGATAAAGGCGTCGCCAATGACGTCCGCAAACAGGTCCACCGCCTTGCTCTCGGGCAGCGGGCGGAACTTGCGCTTCCACACGTTGTTGAAGAGCGGCCGCTTCGCCTTGGTCGTCATGGTCGTCGAGGCCGTCGCCGCCGCTGCCGGGGCCGGGATCGTCACGTCCTCCTTGGGCGAGGGCGGCTTCTGCGTCGTCGCCTGCTGTGTCGCCTGCGTCGTCGTCGTCGCCGTCGTCGTCGCCTGCGCGGCCGCCTGCCGCTCCTTCTTCTCCTTCTTCTCACGCTCCTTGGCCTTGGCCTCTTCGTCGCGCTTCGTCTGCTCCTCCGTCTTGACCGTCGGCGCCTCGGCCTTTTCTTTCGCGCGCCGCTCGGCCTCTGGGTCGCGCAGCAGCGCCACTGACATGCGCATGTTGAGCTGGTGCATGTGCTGGCCGTACCGCGCCGCGAATGCGCGGAAGCTCGGGTGTTCGTGGGCTTGCGCCTTTATTCGGTTCTGAATTCGCAAAAGTAAGTTAGCTTTTTTACTCCTTTTTCCCATCTAGCGCAGACCGCGCATTGGTCAACGTACCGCGCCGTATTTCGATATGTGTCGCAGGAACAGCGATCCGAGCTTGAAGAGCGGGAGAGGCACCATGTTGGGCCCTTGGCGCGGGGGACCGCGGGTTTCGGTCGGCGGGGAGAAGGAGGGGGAAGAGAGAGTCTATGAGCTATACATGTACAATTGCGTATCTGTAGATGGCATTGTTCGTAGTCGGCAACAATGGAAACAAACGTGTCGTGTGGCAAAATGGCTCGGATTTGGAGATATTGAAAAAGCCCGCCCGCACACGTCATTCGCAAAAAGGCTGGCCTAGAAAGGCACGAAATTGGGCCAGGCAGGCGCAATCGCCCGTGCAAGTCCTATGGTACGTACCCCAGTGCTATAGTGGGGCGCCATATCAAAATCCGTGGGCCGCCGTAGCTGTCAACCACCAATGGCGGGCCATGGCGGCCGCAATGGGCAGCCCACCAAAATGGTTGCCAACGGCAACGGCATGTCGCAAAAGTACACAAACTTTGGGGGGCAACCGCATCGAAATGTCATGTATTTTCAGTGTTTCTGGGCGGCAGAACAAGCTCGTCCCGTCCCCTTTGTGTCTGCACAGTCTTCCCGAGCTTACCTTAGTTGCTAGTTCGACAGTACGGCCGTGGCTCGTATCCACCCATCACAAACTCGTCCGCCCGAGACTGGGAAGTTTTTCTGCTTCGTTGTTACAAACATACCCTCTAGTCACGTCGTTTTGTCGTGTGAGCATTGCAAACAGCCGCTTTACATGCTGCGCTGTCAAACGTTTCAAGTTTCCTGCAACTCGTGAGTAGCTCCTTCTGCCTTTTGTTCCAATCCTCGCGAATCCGCCAAAAAAAAATACAAACGACATGACTTTGCCCGCGAACTATTATAGTGAATACGCCCCGTACTAACCATTGTCCTGCCTTCGCAGCTCGCACGCGTTTGCCCTCCACGATCTCTCTCCCCGGCCATGGCACACCGCCTTGTAGCCAGAGGCGGCGTCGACCTCGAGGCCTTGTCTCCTAGAGATGCCAATGCCCAGCGCCTACCGAAAGCCGCCGCCGACGCAAAGACAAAAACTGCCGCCCAGCTCAAGGCTCAAAAGGACAAGGAGCACCCGCCACCACCGCCGCCCGAGGTCTTGGAGCCGTCCTGCAACGACCGCCCCGATGGCGCTGTCTATCAGGTCGGCAAGATGCTCGGCAAGGGCGGCTTCGCCATTTGCTACGCCGGCCAGCTGCAGCCCACCAACAAAGTCTATGCGCTCAAGATTGTCAAGAGCCACATGCCTCCCAAGATGGAGCAAAAAGTATGTGCCAAAGCCCGACCAGTTTCGCGCACCAGAGAGAATGCTAATGCCGTATAGTTCCAAACCGAGCTGCAAATACACTCGAAAATGCGCCACAAGAATGTCGTCCAATTCTTCCGCGCCTTCTCATTCAATAACAGTACCTACCTCGTTCTCGAACTGTGCCCAAACGGCTCCCTCATGGACATGGTCAAACGCAGAAAGGGCCTGACTGAGCCCGAAGTTCGTTTCTACTCAGTACAAATCGCCGGCGCTATCAAGTACATGCACAGCAAGGGCATTATCCACCGTGACTTGAAGATGGGCAACATCTTCCTCGATGCCCAGATGAATGCAAAGATTGGCGACTTTGGCCTGGCTGCCCTGCTGGTAACGGGCCGCGACATGCACACCATTCGCCGTACTACGCTTTGCGGAACGCCCAACTATATTGCCCCCGAAATTCTGGAAAAGGGAAAGAAGGGCCACGATCACATGGTTGATATTTGGAGCTTGGGAATCATCATGTAGGCTACCTCCAACACCCCGTACACATGGTTTTGTTCTAACACGTCTAGGTTTGCCATGTTTACATCTAAGCCACCTTTCCAGTCGTCAACCACGGATGAGATTTATCGCCGAGCTAGGGAGAGGGATTACGAATGGCCTGTCGATACACCCAGCAGAACCATTAGCAGAGCAGCCAAGGAGCTGGTCGCAAGCATGCTTACGGATGCCGATATTCGACCTGAGCCGGACGCCATTGTGCAGCATGAGTTCTTTACCACCGGATACATGCCCAGCGAGGCCGAAATGAGCCACCACCTCCGCGAGGTGCCACCGCAGACGGACCAGTTTTATGGACTCTGGGACTATACTACGCAGGCGCAGTCCATGAGAAACTTGAAGGAGATGTGCCGCGAATGCTGCATTGGGCCTTGGAGCTCAACGCAAGTAATCCACACGCAAATCTGGAAGGAAATGGCTGCCGAAGAAAAGGCTGGTCTGACACCGTTGATTCCGTTGGCGGAAAACATTGTATACAGACCATTTGACGACTGGATCAAGGAGCAACAGCAGCTCCGCCTCAAGTACGCGGCATCAACCGTTTCGCAGTTTTCGAGCAGCACCAGCGAACCGTCAGCTCAAAGCACCATCAAGGCACCTACCGGCCTTCTGCGACAGCCACCACAGAGCTTTGCCGCGCAGCAGAGAGCGCAAAGCAGGCCAGCCACCGTCACCGCGCCTCCGAAGCAGCCTTCGATCCCAGAGTCGCTTTCTACACAGTCAGTGTCGCAAACAGTCCGCGCTAGAAGCCGTCCCGAACCGACTAGAGAAGCACGAGCAAAGGAAGAGCCCAGGTCTTTGCGAGGACCTGTACGAACCGGGCTTCCTGTGTCACGATCTGTGCCCAACGTACAAGTAGCTGACCGTGCAGCGACGCTGTCCTCGTCCGCTAGTTCAGAGCATGTGAGAAAGGAGTCTGGTTCTATTCGTTCGGCGACACTGTTTAGCCCAGTAGAGAAGCCGGCGCAAATCAACGGAACTGGCCCTGACATCATTCTGGAGCGTCTGCGTCGCCTTCAAACTGAGCTGGAGCGAGCCCTCAACTCGAGAACCATGGCCATCATCTCATCCAAGACGGCGACGCCTCCACACCCCCATGTCGTGGTCAAATGGGTGGACTATACTAACAAATTTGGCCTCGGCTACATACTGAATGATGGTAGCGTCGGCTGCATCCTTCGTGATATCCCGACCACAGAGGGCAGCAAGACGGCACTTCTACCTCCCGCCGGCGTGTTTATTCGTGGAGCTGAAAGGCACATTCTGCGCCGCCAAGATGACAACTACCTTGACAGGAACCAGCCAGTTCCCATGACTGAGTCGATCAACTTTTTCGAAAACAATGGAGAAGACGGCTTGTCGCAAGTCTTGTTATCCCCCGAGCAGTTCCGCGTGTCTACCAACCCGGACGGCACAGCCGGAAAGATGAATCCTGGCAAGGACATTTACCAGCACCGTAAGCGAGAGCGCATCATCCTGTGGAAAAAGTTTGCCAACTACATGATTGCGTATGGTCGCGACGAGATTCCCGCTGAGGAGGCAGAATCGGCCGAGACCAAGTCGCCTGGTGCCAAGGGTACTCCTGCCGAGCTGGTGACGTTTTATCAGCGCTTTGGTGATGTTGGATGCTGGGTCTTTTGCGATGGACACTTGCAGGTAAGTCTTGCCACTGGACACTGAGAGCAATGCAGTCACTAACAACTTTTCAGTTCAACTTTCCCGACCACACCAAGATTGTTCTGGATTCGACAGGATCATGGTGCCACTTCTGGCATCTCCCACAAGACGCCGCAGAGAGGCTTTCCGAGACGGGCACCATTGGAGCAGCGGCTCTCGACGACCGCGCAACGCTCTCGTACCCTCTGCAGACGCTGCTCAACTTCCAATCCAAGTCGAACCCGACACGCACAACCCGCAAGCGCCCCGAGATTGACCCAGAGCTGCAAGGCATCCCTGCCGCCAACGATTTCCGCCGCAAAGTCGAGTTCATCAAGAATGTAGTCCGCGAGTGGGTAAGCAACGGCGGCCTGGGCAACAGCTCCATGAGCCGCGAGTCGCGCCTCCGCTGGACGGGACACCGCGAGACCATTCACGCCACGGCGCCTCAGAAGCACGTCTGGGTGACGATTGGCTCGCGCTGGGGTGACCAACGCATCTCGACGTATGTCGACCCCCGTCGACCGTGGGAGCTAGGCGAAGAAGTGGAAGCCGTGAGGAAGCCGTGAGGAATTACGCAACTCATCTCATCCACCCATCCATCCGTTCATCTTCTTCTCTGATAATATTTTGCACGAACAAATCAAAAAACCAACCACAAACACACCCCGATACCAATTTGTGTATAAGCCTGCTTGACAATCCCCTTTTTCCTTCCCCCTTTTTTTTCAATTCGAGTTGGATGGCCTTTTCTTTGGCGTCGGAGATTTTCTTGGCGAGGAAAAGGCACTTTCGCTTTCGCTATACTGTTGTGGGATTAGGTTGGTGGACTACTACAATTCCGTTTGAAGACCTCCTCTTCTCTTTTTTACTCTTGCCGTCTATTGTTCCTTTTTTTCACTGTTTTTTTGCTTTCTGTACTACTTTTTCTTTTCGGGGATAGTCTCTTCCCCGTTTAAATTGCTGGGTGGTATAAAAAACTGTTTGTTGAGCTTTTTTTTCGTCTATACCTAATCTCACGACTTATGAAATATATATTTTGGCTTTCTTTGAAAAAATCTACGTTTTACATAATACATGACACGAGTGATTTTGAAGATAAAACGGTACGCATATTTTAGAAATATTTCATGTAATTAAGTGGCCTCACGACAGGCCAGAGCTAAACTATCCATTTACACCCCGCCATCAACCCTGAACCCCAAGACAAAAGAGACCGCAACTCCAACCACGATATGTTCAACTGTTCCCCCATTCAAACCAGATAAAAGAACGAAGCTCTTATAAACACACACACACAAGTCAAAAAAAGACGGTATCCCTCGAGAAAAAGAGTGGACACGACGCTCTTTCTTCCATGATTTCTATTACAAAAGTAGGGGGTTATGGTTTCGCTGTATAATGTGATGGGGAAAAAGAAGATAATATGTAAAAAAAGAAGCCCGCAAGTGCAAAAATGTGTACAAAAACAAAGAAACCCAAGAGCAAAATCCCATAAACGCTCAAAGAGGCAACCCCCTTAAACGTCAGAGTAATACTCTTCCTGTCCAGGAGCAGGAGGCAGCACCCACCCGCCGCCGGGAATACCACTGCCAGGCGCGGAGCCGCCGACGATATTCTCGCGCGACTCCCAGTAGGCGCTCCTGGATCTCTTTTCGCGCTCAAACTCGGCCCAGCGTTTCATAGTAATCTTACTACTGTCAAACTCGCCCTGGGACTCGACGCCGCCGCCCTTCTTCTTCTCGCCTGCCGTCTTGCGCGTCTCGCCCCAGGAAAAGTCGTCAAACTTCCAAAAGGCGTACGTCGGCAGGACAAAGTTCCAGATGGGGAGGGAGATGAGATAGATGAACATCCACAAGACGTACGACCATGAGTGCGCGGTGACGATGATGAGGAGACCAGGGAGACCGAGGATAAGCGCCAAGAGGACCAGAGGGATAATCTGTGGTGGTTGGTGGATAATGGAGGTAATGACTGGAGAATGTTAGTATAGTTCATGGTACTATGACCTCTTGGGAGGTTACTTACCGACGTAAAAGGTAAAGGCAATGGCGGCAGGCAGCACAAGAGTACCAACCAGCTCAACAAAGACGACAAACTGCATGCTGAAGCAAAACGTGCCGCACAAGTCGCGCACCAGCACCAGCTCCATAAGGTTGTGCACAGTCGAGTTGATCCAGCGACGGCGCTGCGACAGCAAGACCATAAACTTATCAGGTACCGTCGTCTTGCACACAGCCTGCGGCACAAACACCTGCTTGCGCTTGGGAAAGGTCCGTAGCATGAGAGTAGTCAGGTAGCGGTCCTCACCAAGCAGATACAGGTTCTTTTCGTGCAGCGTCTCGACGACATTTTCCGAGTAGTGCTCGACAACGTCCGGGTTGGCCAGGATGGGAACCCAGTAGTTCTGGCCGCCCTTGGGCGCCTTGATGCGGTACATGCAGAAACAGCCAGGCAAGCAGGTGACACCACCAAAGACGGACTCAAACGACTTGGCCAGATGGTGCGAAATAAAGTACTCAAAGACCTGGATGGCAGAGACCCAGCTGGCGCGCTTGTTTGCAATCTTGGTCTCGCCACACAATCCCATAATCTCGGGATCCTTGACCATGGCGGACACCATGTGCGTCAGACTGTCGGGGAAGACCTTTGTATCGGCATCCACCATGAGCACAATCTCGTAGTAGTCGGGCGAGATACCCGTCACCTTCCAGAGACCGTTAAACATTTCGTACTCGAGCTCCGTCATGCGCTCGTCAAACATGACCTTTTGCAAAAACGACATGAGAATAATCTGACTGTCACGCTTGCCTCGGTTACCAGGCTTGGCCTTGCCAAACTCGGCAGGAGTACCGCACTTGATAATCACAATCATGGGCACCCGCTGCTGGCGTTCCAGAGGGATGGGAGAATCGGCGCCGTAGTCGTAGAAACCGCAGTGGACCTTGGCCATGTTGTGACGCTTGGAGCCGCTGGCCACGGCCACGTAAGAGAACGGCTGCACCATCTCGGGCGGCGTGGTGTGGTCCTTGAGCATCGACAAGCAGGCGTCGGGGGTTGAAACCGCCTCACCCTTGCCCTTGATGATACCGTCGCAAATAACGACAATAGCCTTGTGGCTGTTGGGGTAGTCGGTCATGGCAATCGAGTCGAGCGTTGTGCGAATACCTTCAGCACCTTCGGAATAAGCAGTCACCAAGCACATTGTGTGAGCCAGCGGGAAACCAAACGGCATCCAGTCTGCCGGAGGCTGCGGCACGACTGAGTCGTGGATGAAGCCTGCCGGGCCGGGTCCTTCAAGGGAGCCGGGACCATTGCTGTAGGGTTCAGAACGCAAGAAGCTGGCGCGGCTATCATTGCCTTGCCTGTAGACAGAGCTAGCCTGCAGCGCGCTGGAGCCGCCTTGGCTCGTTGCCATGGTAGTAGGCATGCGGCGCTGGTTGAGGAATCGGTCGGTAGGGTTCACAGCGGAGAAGCGAGACGTGGTGGGGAGGAAGGACGAGGCGCGCTTGCTGGCGCGGTCTGATCCCACCACTGTGCTGCCAATGTCGCCGGGAAGTCTGACGGGAGCACGGTAAATGTCCTCGGACCAGTCCTCAATCTGCCTGTTGCGCTTGCGGCGATCGGAGCTCTGGGATGTCTTGCTGGCAGCATAGTTGCGGCTGATGAACCACTGGAAGATGAGAGCGAGAACAAATCGCGAGACGACGACAGACAGAATAAGGACAAGGGCGCAGTACAGCACAACCTTGGAGGCAATGCAGCCAACAGTCTCGGTATCGACGGAGCCGACCTTGATGATTTGTTCAAAGCACTGCGCATACTGCTTGTCCTTTGACGACTGGAACATGCGGGTGACGTCGCGTCCGCGAACAGCCTGGTTGACCGAATTCTTCTTGTCGCGAAGCTCCTCGAAGCGGGTGGGGATGGACACCTGCGTTGGGTCGAACCAGTTGAGGAGGTCGAGGTCGAGGACGTTGCCAGAGTAGACGATGAGGTTGCGGGAGCTGTTGCGAATGTCGTCCCAAGAAAAGTAGACGTCAGCCGCTCCGCTCAGCTGGTTGTAGAAGACGTCGCGGCCGGTGTTGGTGGTGTGACAGCCGTAGCCCTGATAATACGGGAATGTGTAGTTCGGCTGAGAAGAGCCGTCCTGGTTGAACGTGGTGCACGGAAAGTACCAGGCCAGGTCGCCCTTGGAGTTGGTCGGGATATCGGAGTCGTCAGTCAAGGTGATGAGGCCCTTGCAGGCGCCATTGACATTTTGAAACAGGAAGCTTCCGTCCTGGCCGGCATGCTTATCCGGAAGATCGTACAGGATGTTAGCACCAGATCCATCCGATCGTTTGGGGATGCCCTCGGCCACGGGATGGTGCGATTGCGACAGATCGTAGGCGACGCCGTGGAAAATCATGTAGCCGCCAGTGACCTCGTTGACCTTGAGGCGGACGGGAGGTGCGCTGCAGACGGCGGCAGTGAAGCCAAAGGTGAGGAAACCGACCACGGCCATGATGAGCAAGATGATGCTGATTAAGCCCATCTTTTCTCGCCAGGCACGCTGCTGAGCCTTGGTGGGCTTGCCGCAGCAGCCCAGGATGAAGTCGGGGCACCAAAAGGTGACGACGGCGCAGTAGACGTTCCAGATGCTGGGGGCGCGGAGGGGGTCCTCTGCGCTCTTGTGCTTCCGGCGCGGCTTCGACTTGCTCTCCTTGACAATCTTGCCGTGCTTTCCGCGGTGCGGGCGCGACCTGCTGCGGCCCTTTTCGACGTCGGTGACGGTGGCCTGGGCCTTGTTGTCCTTGGAGTTGTCGGAGACGGTCTCGTAGTTGTGGGAGCCGCCCGAGCGTTCGGTGGAGGTCTCGAGGTTCTCGAGGAGGGGGTCGTTGCCGGTGGACGAGGGCAGGACGTTCATGTTGGCGGCATGCTTGTGGTAGTGGTAATTGCGATGGTCCTTGTCGATGCGGTTGCGCTCGGGGCGGATGAGGCTCCTCTTGCGAGAAAAGGGCTGGTCGTCGTGGGCTGCGTGTCGACCGGGGCTCGCGGGAGACTGGAGCGGTATGCTTTCTGCATTCATGTTAGGATTCGAGATCGTGTCAGCGAAGGAAGAGTTGGACTTCCCACGCCGATGATGGCTCGATCCGGGCATGCGTAAATCACCAGCCTCTACGTCGCTCGTGCGATGCCGGCGAGCGTGTGAGCTGCGGTGGTGTCGACGATCTGAGGGAGGGCTCGCTCCGGGGCGCTGCGGTAATGACATCTGCGGGAGAGGAGCTGGATTAGTCTCTGCGGCGACCATGGGTACTGTTGAAAACGTTCAGAGGGTCATACCTTGGGCTATCGTGTCGAACGGCAACGACGACAGAGCCAGTACTGTGCAAACTTTTGGACCGGGGGGGTGTTCCTAAATAACTGGTTTTCCCAGTATCCCAGAGGCCAAAAGCCGGCCCTACAAGAGGGGACAAACGAAGCTAAACAAAGATGGACAGGCCTGAGAAGAAGCTGGGCATCAAGGAAACAGCCGATATCGTCGGATCGAGGTTCTTATGGCGCAGCCTTGAAGGAAAGGCTAAATCGGTTGCTAGGGGAGGGGACAAGGCAAGGTTCCGTAACGTTGTCTGGAGACGACTGCCGGTGCCGTTGGATAAGAAATGCCGAGAAAGAAATATAACGAGAGGCAGATGCGATGAGGGGATGGGGGAAGCAAATGGAGAATCTGCCTCGTATGCACCTGGAGAAAAGTCAAGGACAGAAACGACGAGACAAAGAGAACCAAAAACCAGGCCCGGGGTTTGTTTGACGAAGAGAGCAAGGAGCCGAGAGGGGTGGCGGTTTGGGCCTTGTGAGTGAGAGTGCGAGGCGCAGGGCAGAAAAAAAGGGATACCAAATTTGGCTCTGGGGCCATGGGCGTACGCTGGCACTGGCACCGGCGGCAGACACAGACAGACAGGAACACACAGGACAGACACATGCAGCACAACAACAGGAGCGGGCACTAACAACGTACGGGGGTGGACACGGCCATGGTCATGGAACAAAGCGTAAACAGGGCAGCCGTGGTTGGCTTGGTAGCGAGCTGTTTAGCGCAGGAGAGAGCGCTATAGGAGGCCCGCTCCCGCTATAGCGCTACCAGACTACGACGGCTAATGGTGGTACCTGGGCCGATGCCACAGAGGAAGAAAAAAGAGTGCGCTGTGTCAGGGTGCAAAGGGGGGCGCTTCCCGTTGGGTGGAAGCAAGGACGGAGTGAGTACCTGCAAGGTATCGCCCTCCCTCTCCTGCTCTGCCCTCCTTGAGTGGCGGCCCTTGCCTTGCTGTCGTCAGTCGTCAGAGGGGGAACCACCACCAGAGGGGCCGAGCAACCGGGCGGTTTTGCCCGTATTCCACGCCGCGTGATTGGATACGAAGACGGGGTCCAGTGGAAAAAGGCACAGCGACGCTACCTGGCGGGTACTTGTGGCTCGTGGCGTGCCCGTCCTCACCATGATACCCTACGCTAGAGAAAGTGGTTGTCGTGTCGACCAGGGGGCTCAGGCCCAGGCCCCTAACACCATGCGCTAGCGCTGCCAGAGAGAAAGGCTTATCGGAGGCAAAAACTTTTTTTTAGAGTGCTGTGCTTGGGGTGAGAGAGAGAGCGCCCCGTCGTACGGTACATGGCGAGGTTTCCCAGAATAACAACATGCACACCAGGCGGCTGGCCCGGGGAATTGTGGCGAATCTGGCTTGGCGGCTGCGGCGCAACCCATGGCAACGCCTCTTTTTGTGTGATTTTGGCGCTAATCCTGCTGGTGCTCGTACTCGGAGCATGGAGCCCATGGCTTACATCGACCCGTAATGGACTAAAGAGTGAAGCTGTCATGTCATCGGGTGACATTTACAAAAATGTCGAGGTCATGGAATGCAGTGCAACGTGGTCTGGCTCATTGTTCGGCGGCCCAGTGGGGGGATCGACCCTGCGTGTACAGTACATTAATATTAGTAGTTAGACCATGTAAAAGAAAAAAAATGCGGAAAATTAGCGGGCGCTTTCGGTGAATTTTTGACTTTGCTGCAGGGCGTTGAGACTTTGTAATATCGCGCCTGTTTCAGATGTCGTGGTGTCTAATCTCTGCCCGCCCGAAAATGCGGGACGTACAGTATGCGCCCGCGCGCGTGTGTCGTTTGAGCCTCACCGACAAGACTTGCGAGTTAGACGCGGCGCAAATACGGTGCGATGCGATGCGATGCAGGTGCTGCTGCGGGAAATACGTGGCGCGGCGTGATTATCTGGATCGTCTTGTTGGCGTTGCGAGATACCATGGTTGTCTATACCACGTAGAAACATGCAGACCGCGGTTTTGTATATTTGCTTTGTCTGTTTGTAATGGAATTTGCGCACAGGAAATATTTGGCCGTCCAAAATGAGGACGACCCACACCGTTGGGCATGCTTGGTAACAGGTTTCTTTTCAGAAGCCTGGCGGGAAGTGTATACAATTCATATGTCTGATCATCGTCGGTCGAGGCTCGCCTTGGTGGTGAGACATGCGACGACAACGCAGCAAAGACCAGCATCGTGACACGCACGAAAGTACAAAAACGAAAGTGTCAACACCAAAAAGAAGCTCTGACCGCTTTAATTTCCAGAGAATGGGCGCTCAATGTCGCAGAACACGAGCTTATTCTCGCGTCGAACAAGACGCGTTGTGGTATAGGGTAGCCACGATAGTTACGCCCGTTCCGCACGCGCGCCCGCCACCGACCTCGTCCAGGTTGCCGTACGGGTATGTGATCATAGCTGCCCCACCACGGGATCGCATCTCTGCAATCTAACTGCTCCGTACTCCATCTTCTATGCGCGAGCCAACTCAAAAAAATACATAGTACCTGCGAGTACTCGTAGAAGAATAATAGCAGACCGCCAGCTAAGGCGACCGGGGACAGGATCTCTCCCACCTCCACTCGTTTCGGACAGATGGTGCCCAGAGAAAGTTGTCTTCAATGTCGCATAATACGGGCGGTACATGCACCTAACGTAGCGTGTCATTGGTGCGCCCGCCGTCAATGCTACGCTCTAGTACTACGACGCTGAGGGTTACAACGGTGGCAACGGTCCCCATGGCCAAAACAGGAAGCTTTCAAGACGGAATACGGAAGGCATGACGTCGAAAGGGGGGGAACACTATCGGTGTGACACGAGGCGGCAAGCCTGCCGAGGGGTCATTACCAAGGTTGCAGGAGACTACCTCGTAGAGGCTGGAGTAGAGAGGAATACGATGGACCTTGGATATTGTCTAGCAGCCGGTATTACGACGTATGCACGCCAGGTGTAGACATGACCGCATGGGCTAGCCCACGGCCAGAAACACCGCCCGGACTACGAGTATCCAACTTTGGACGCGGACTGCGACTACGAGTACTCCGTACAACGCGACGCACCTAGACACTGGCATGGACAATCCTGTGGGTCTAGGCTAGGTAGACTCCGAAAAGCCCGGGTTCCAGAAGGGCTGAAATGCGCTGATATGCCTCATCCAGGCATAAAACCTTCCATCGAACCAACGACATCCATGACTCGGGGTATTTAGACCTCACAAGGCGCAATGCAGCGCGCGTACCTAGATGAGATGGGCCCTTGGTGGTTCGCGTTTTGGCTGCATCTGGCCGGGCAGTTTTCATTCTTCCCCTTGTACTCCATACATTCCGTCAGCTCAAATCGTCTGTTCTCCAGCTGGCGGTTGAGCCCCATTTGCGGAACCGGCAGGCGAAGCAGACGCCACCACCAGGGTTTCTGTGTGGTGGGTTTTTTTCTACTGCTTGTTCTTGACCCGGAATTGGGGGGCTGTGTAAAAGACAAGAAAGAAAAAAAAACAAACAGGCACACACACACACACACACACACAACATGTAACACGGTGCCTTGGCTGAAATAAAGAGGCGCCACGCGTAACTGGGAAAAGCCCGCCAGATGGAGCTGCTCCGGGCGTGGCGGGGGGCTTTTTCAGCCAAGTCATGGGTCGATGCAGTGAAACGTTGGGTGAGGTGAGGTTGATGCGCCAGGAGCCCCCAAAGGGGAAGGAAGAAAAAGGGGATATGTCACTGTGGTAGCGCCACGAAGACGAACCGTGTACGAGAATTACTAGTACATAATATGTAATCGTATCAGGCGAAGGATGCGGTACGGGAAGATGTAGATGGATATGACGTAGACTTACGCAGGAAGATGCAGCGGTTGTCGGAATCGCAGACTACGGGGGGTCGGTTGTAAGCTTCGAGTTGGCCATGGAGACAGCAAGGCTCCTCCAAGCCCGGAAACTCGTATGCGCTCGCGCAGTCTACGAGGTACGCGCCGCCAGTGGTTTGCCAAGGCGGAAATGGGGATGTGACGAGCAGAGCCAAGAAGATGGGCAGGGTGGATTGTGATGGGCAAAGGACAAATGGAGCATCTCTCGGCATTCTGCTGGGAGTGTTTTTGCTGGATGGGGGAGGGTTTGTGGCACCCTTGTCGTGCTTGAAACGGATGACATGGGTGGGCTGCGTATGGACTCACAAGAGCTTCGGTGATGAGGATCGGGTTGAACGATTAGAGTCTGCCTAGTAGGCCCTGTAAGGCGATTACGGCGTACGGCGTACGGAGCAATAGAACACCTTACTAGGCAGACATGGAGCCATGGCACGAGAAGAGAGTTTTGGTTTTTGGGTTGTTGGCGTGGTGCCATGGGTAGCCTACCAACCGACCGTACGACTGCTTAGAAACATGACAGTGGAGATGTCGAAACAGTCGGCCAACGGTGTCAATTGCCTGCCTGGCTACTCCGTACTCCGTACGGCATACGGAGAGTATTGCTGATCAATTCCACCTGATGATATAATAACTGATCCTCAAAAACTACACGCGCGTTCAACTCCATCTTTAACTGGGTGGTGGTGGGCGTCATGGCTCCTGGACAACTGGGACCCCTGGGCGGCGCAGCGACAAAAACGCCAGGACAAAGGGGGATACGAGCCACAAAGGGGTTCGTCTGACGCAATGAGAGCTACCAGACTCCGTTACTCACTCTCTGTCGCCTCTCGCTCTGGGTTCCGCTTTCGCAGGTCCACTTTTTGCGACGTACTCGTAGTTCCCGGGTCTTGAACGTGCCGCACAAGAAGCTTGGCGGTGAAGCTATGGCCCAAAGAGGCAAAGGACAGACGGGCAGAGAAGGGTTTGGGCGACCTGGTGGTGGTGCGCTAGTACAGGTTCAGGTACCGCGCCAGAGCAAAAAATTATAATCAAGCCAGTATGGACAGTGGTAGTCTGTAAGGTGGTTTGAGTGCGGCCAAGGGCTTGATGAAACAGTTGCCCGCGGGTATAGATTATGCGCAACAGTGCGTTGTATCTCGTCCATGTAGGTAGGCCATGTTGTGCATACTCGCAGATTTAGACCAAATAGTGAGTCTAGGTTGATACCAGGAGAAAAGGAAATAAGAATCATGTGAAATGACATGAATGGCGACATTGGGTTTGTGGTTGCGTTGAGAGAGCTATTGGTGC
This sequence comes from Lecanicillium sp. MT-2017a, assembly GCA_003056585.1. Taxonomy (NCBI): domain Eukaryota; kingdom Fungi; phylum Ascomycota; class Sordariomycetes; order Hypocreales; family Cordycipitaceae; genus Lecanicillium; species Lecanicillium sp. MT-2017a. The sequence continues at coordinate 797,848 of PXYN01000209.1, read as the reverse complement.
ACCTACCGCTCAGACAAGTCATTTCGGGCCCCGGCCAGCCCGGAGGTCGTTTGCCTTTTGGCGCCGGGCCCAACAACAGCTGCATGGTAGCCGCCCGCCGGTGTTTTGCGTCGAAGCCCCGACGACTTTTGCCCAGACCAGCGGGAGGGAGGATTGGGCATTGGATGTACTACGGGATACAGTCCTCGCACTCTATTCCCTCTGGAATAAAAAAAAATTCAAGATCCATTCAGATCAGCACGGCATCCGATTGCGTGCCCGTAGGCGGTGTTAAACCGTCAGCCTACTCCAACAGCCCTGCGCCGCACCGTTACTCCGCAGGGGACCGCCAAAAGCAAAAAAGCTGAAACATTCACAGCGGGAGCCCAGGAAATTACGACGTAGACTGGCGCCGCAGAGGAGGCTCGATGCGCTGTCAGTCACTGTGGGCGGTTTGGGGAATGAGCTGAATGGTCGTACTCATACACAAACGGATCCCACTTTGAGCTAGTTCAACATGTATGTTGTATAGAGCTGATTTTTCGGAATCCTTACGGAGTATGCACTTTGGCCCCAGCAGCCCTGATGAGCGACATCTCGCTTGCTGGATCGGACCAAGCTGAAGAACAAGGGGTTTGTTACTAGTCCTAGCAAGGGTCGAAGCAAGCAAAGGGCACACCAGCGAGGGCTAGCCTAGCGGCGAGCTGAAGCTAGAGACGGGCGAGGGCTCTCAGCCAGTGAGGAGGCACCACGGACCATGGTGGGCGGTGTTTTGGGTGGTGTTTTGGGTGTTGTTCATTTTAAATGGTAAAATTGGCCATGGCCGTAGTGTTACAGTAGCGCTACAGTAGTAGTAGGCCATTCATGAAGCGAATGGCGGTTTTTGGTGAGTCTCTCATTGTCAGCTTTTGCTCGTAGGCCGCTGATCCGGGCCGTCAGAAAAATCGAGACACGGCGACGCACCAGCCTCAGACCCGAAAGCTAGAAAGATGGAGAGGGCGAGGCGAGACTACTATGGTAGGTATGGCCAGATGGCCAGATGGGCTCCATTGGCGACGCTAATGCGTATTAGTAGACTCGTACGCTGTACTCCGTACAACTTTTCAGTCCATGTCTGAGCTGGACAGTACTCGTAGACATCGCGGTGATGATGCACCTCGATGGACTGGGAGGCCATTACCCAACATATACATACGTACTCGTGCGGAGGGAGATACACTGCATACATACGCGTAGCACAGGTGGAAAAAATACTCCGCAATAGCCAAGAGAATAAGAGCCCATTTAAAAAAAAAAGAATAAAAAATAGAACCAGAAGAGGAGACCAAAAAAAAAAAAATACAAAAAAAATAGGGCATCACCCACCCCCTGGCTCATGGGTCCGTCGCTCGCAGAAAACTGCCCATGTCCTGGCCCATGCCCTGCTGCAAATGCCCACAGCCCAGGCGGAACCCACCCCTCGCCGAACCACCCGCCGCCCGCTGTTCCAGTCGCCTGCAGCCTGCCTGGAAGCATGCGCCCCGTCCCCCAAGTGGCTGCAGCTGACAGCGGCACTGCTCTCCACCAGCGCCACTGTCTGTCCCCCCAGCTGTCGTGTTGCCGCCCATGCAGGCGAGTTTGCGTGATATCATCGGTGTTTGTGAGTTGTAATGGAAGAAAGCGCCTCTGGCTGGTCTCGGAGCTGGTTGGCAATAGTATATGATGGCAGAGTTGCCTGGCCTTACTAGTGAAATAGAGCTATTTTCTCATCAATTTGCTCCCTCGGAGTCCATCTCGTCCTGTACTAAATATCCCATATCCCTTGTCCCCTTGCCTTTGCCTGCCTACCTACTCCGGTACTTGGGTACGGGTACGGAGTACAGTCCTCGTACCTGTAGTGCCTGCCTACGAGTACGTACTCGTAGGTCTTCGTAAGTCGGCGTTGCTGAGCCTCTCTCTCTCCCTCCTGTCTGCCTGGCGCGGACACCGCACGGAACCACACCACACGCCATCCCACGCTTGCTTGCTCGCTCGCTCGCTTCTAAGCGTCGGCCCCCGCCATCCTACTTTCTTTCTTCTTCCTCCTTCTTGTTCCCATCTTCTTTTGCATCTGGCCGGCTCGAGGCGTCTCTTCATCGTTATTTCGTCTCTCTTCTCTCTCGTTTCAATCTCGCCGCCTCCCCCGGTCTGGCTGGTCTGCCTTGTCGCTCGTTGTTTCGCTCGCGCTTCTTTTTTTATGGCGCCCGCCCCAGTCTCTGGTTGACCGACCTCCTTCTCCATCGCACGCCCCCCCCCTAGTGAGAGACCGTTTTCTCAACCGCCCGCGGCTCGACCTCTCTTCTTTCTTCGTCTTTTCTACCCTTTGTTTTTCTGTTTTCTTTTTTGGTATTATTTCTTTCTAGTATCATATAACAAGCATCATTGTTTCCCTTTATACCTCGGAGGACGAGTACACGGAAAAAGGGGATTGTTGGATAACACCGCCATCCGCTCCCCCCCGCGAGACGAACTGCCGACCATCGCAACTCCAACTGCTGGAGTTTGGGACCCCTGCGCTCCAAAAGACACGGTTGTTCGGTGGCATTGTGCAACTCGCTTTTGCAACAAGGGGAGGACTGCATTCTCTGCGTGGCCAGGGTTTGCTTATCAGAGTGTACCCAGCAGCACCAGCCCGCGAAGCAAGTGAGCCCGTTGCAACGCCTCCAAACCGTTGGGCGTTGAAACGCCGCTTCGTCCGACATCATGGCCGCCGTCACCACCTCGCCGCCGCCGACCTCGCCCCCTCCCCACGCAAACTCGATGGCTAGGCCTCCGCGAGAAACGGCCCGCAAGCCTCTGCCCCCGTCCTCGCTTTCCATCGACACCTCCGCTAGGCTTCGAGACGCCCCCGTGTCGCCTGTCCGCGTCAGCCTCCAGGACGACAACTGGGCTCAGCCCTCCAACGCCGATATCCAGCTCGCCCAGCCGCAGTCTGCTCGCTATGACACGGCTGGCTCGCCCCCAGTCGACGACATGTTTGCCAGCCTGAGCATGCAGCGCCAGTCTCTCGACCTGACCCCCAAGATGCCCCAGGACCAGGACCAAGACGCCGCCGCCGCCGCCGCCCAACAACCCCCCTCCAAGCCTGAGCAGCGCGTTCGTGCCCAGGATGTCTACCGCAATAGCCGCGAGTCCGACGAGACGGCCAGCAACTCGCAAGCCCAGGCCTCTCTCGAGTCCTCTGCCACCACCAGCGCCAGCTCTCTCTCCGGAGCCAATGATACCCAGGATTGCACCCCCAATGGCGATTCCCCCGTAAGCTCCGTCGCTGGCGAGAACATACCGCGAAACCTCTCCGTGCCTCTGTTCCAATACCACCACCAACAGGGCTCCCAGTCGCGCTCCTCTGTCAACGACCCTAGAATGGCCTCGACCCCGGACCTGGTCGAGGGCGGCGCGCACATCCGCAGACACCTCACCCCAACCCTCCAGGCCATCCGCAGAAGCTCCATGCCCCGGCCGCAGTCTGCCTACTCCAACCTGTCCGACTACTCTGTCCGCCGATCTCCGGGCCTTATGCCGTCCGGCTCCAGGTCGCCCGATGTCCGCCACTCGACCTATGCGGAGCTGCTCAACGTGCCGTATCCCCAACAGGCGCCCGCACCCATTACCTGGGACAATTCCGGCCTGCGCAATGTCGTCGGTAACAATGCTTCGCTGCTCAGCTCCCAGAAGACGCTGGAAATGTACCGCCAAAATGTTAAGAAGACGACCGACTTTTCCATCCAGTATTCGTTTGCCGTGTTCCTCATCTCTACCGCCCAGGAGCAAGGTCTGGACTGGTCGGATGCCAAGGGCAAAAAGACGCCGCAGTCGCCTCTGCGGGACCTGGACAGCCCGGTCGTCGAGTCCGCCGTTGCCTCGCCCCTTGAGCTGGTGCGAGAAGCCAAGCAGATCCTCCAGCGCCTTGCCAACGGCGGGTATCCTTTTGCGCAATACTACCTGGCCGACGGATATGCGTCTGGCCTCTTCAACAAGGGCAAGCCCGACTACAGCTCTGCATTTCCGCTGTTTGTGCAGTCGGCCAAGCACGGCCACGCCGAGTCGGCATACCGCACGGCGCTGTGTCACGAGTTTGGCTGGGGCTGCAGGAAGGATCCCGCAAAGGCTGTGCAGTTCCTGCGCATTGCCGCCTCCAAGAGGCATCCGGGTGCCATGACGCGCCTGGGCAAGGCATGCCTGTCTGGTGATCTCGGCGAGAAGAGGTACCGCGAAGGAATCAAATGGATGAAGCTCGCCACCGAAGCCGCAGATGCGCAATACAACGCCGCTCCTTACCAGCTGGGCTGCCTGTACGAGACGGGGTACGGAGACGACGTATTCCAAGACCCTAGCTACGCCGCCGAGCTGTTTACCCAGGCCGCCGACCTTGGCCATCCCGAGGCCAACTACCGCATGGGCGACGCCTACGAGCACGGCCTGCTCAACTGCCCGCGTGATCCCGCGCTGAGCGTTCACTTTTACACTGGAGCCGCCGAGCGTGGCCACGCAGCCGGTATGATGGGCTTGTGTGCATGGTACATGGTTGGAGCCGAGCCGGTACTGGACAAGGATGAGGAGGAGGCGTACGAATGGGCACGCCGTTCTGCCGACCTAGGTATGTTTTTTCTTCTTCTTTTTTGAGCTCAAAACTGGCAACATTGCTAACTCCGTCGCAGGATACGTCAAGGCACAGTATGCCGTGGGATACTTTACGGAAATGGGCATCGGCTGCCGGCGCGACATTCTCGAGGCCAACGTCTGGTACGTCCGCGCCGCTGACGCCGGGGATGAGCGAGCCAAGCAGCGCATTGCCGTCATCCAGGCGGCGATAAACGGCGGAGGCAAGCCGATGGACGTTGGGCCACCGCGTAAGGGCAAGGGTGGCAAGGACGACAAGGATTGCATAGTCATGTAGATGTGACTTTGCGATTGGTCTGCATATATCTACTGCGTTGAGCACACGTCGAATTCGGCACAAAAACCATTATGGCACGGCCTTGCTTTGCGAGCAACACAACATAGAAGCATTGGGACGACCAGTGACAAACCCATGGGCGAGGCGAGGCGAGACGACACGAGATGGACTTAATTACGCGGAAGCAAGACGGATGGTTTGGAGCGGATACCCCAGCAGAGGACTCGCCATGGTCTGGTCCCTTTTCATTTCTCTTTCATGCATGCATTTAGAGCAAGCAAACTTTTTTAGTCCCAAAAAGTCCCCCTCTTGTTCTCCTTTATCTCTTTTTCTTTTACAGTCGCCTGTCGTCGTTTACACTTTGTCGCATATGGGGAGGGAAGACTTGGGGCGCTTTTGTCTGCCTGATATTCTTTACTCTTTTACTACTTAGCGGGGGGGATGAGAGCGGAGGCTGCGACGGGATTGGGTATGTGATTACCTTGGTTTTTCAATTCGTCTTTTGCTCTGTCGACGGGGTTCCTTGCGTTTTGGACATGGGTAGCATGCTGCGTAGATGCAGCCTAATGGTATTATTCGACATGAGCTGAGTGCATAACGTGACGTGAGATTGCAATAGGAGTGTGCAGCTTGCAGCTCCCAATATGGTTGCCATTGCTGTAGTTGTCTTCAAGAGCTTATTCATTGACATCAGACCTGTCATCGACCCTCTCTGACAGGAAATTTCCCGAGCTGAAACGGGTATCTACAGCGTGTACGGACTATAGCCTACTACGTGGTTACGCAAAGATATTCCCCGGCAAAGGCTGCCGACATGACATGACATGACATGACAGCGCCCCCCCGCATCGCGATGACAGGCAGGGCCCGGTCTTGCCCATCGGCGGCAGGGCGCAGTCATCAACCTTCCAAAGCTCACATGACGCACACGAAGCGATGGACCATCGGGCGGGGAAGAAGAAGAGCTACAACGCAAGGCGGTGTAGTGAAAAGTGTTGTGCTACCTTGCGAGAAATGCGCCGATCAATTCTACATTACAGATGATGCTGTCCGCCAACTCGGTAGCTTATGATGGCTTTATTCGCCACAGACCAACAGGTTCAAACGTTCAGCCGCGCGCCACTAAAAGAATCTATTTCGTCATGGGCGAGTTGGGCTACAGGAACCGAGTACGAAACGTTGGAAAAAGACTGCTGCCAGAAAAAAAAAGAATTCCCCGAGTGGGAGGCGGCGTTGCGACACATTCCAGTGTACGACGTCGCCATGTGGGCGCGCGAGCTTTTAATTGAGTGAGACACGTTCTGACGCGTAAAGGACGCGTCTTAACGCGTCGCCCCAGCCTTGTTGGAGCATGCTTGGGATTTTCACGGCTGAGGATGCAAGCTGTTGTATGTACGTGTTTTTGCTACACACCATCTTTTCTAATGAAGAAAACTGTCATCGAGATGGGGTGATTATTTGTGTGCATGATTGGCATTGGCTTATTATTTGCACTTTTGTCATAGTGAGGCTGATGAAAAATTGCTGGGGATGAAGATAGTACGTGAAAGTGCGAATAGTGGACAGTAGACAGTATCGCGTCGGGCGCGTAAAGAGAAGGACAAGACCCTGAAATCGCCAATTGTTAAGACATTTCAGAACGCGTACGCACATTTCGGAGGATTTTTCTTCTTCTTCTTCTTTGTCGTTTCGCGATTTCGTCTGCCGTTGAAGTGATGCAGATGCTGGAATGTAAAGTAGGAGAAAGAAGCTGCCAGATTCAACTAGCAGGCAGCCACCGGCAAGGCTTCGTACACGCACCCCCCCCTGCCCACACCCGAGGCCTCTTTGTCACGCCAATGATGAACTATGACGCTTACAAGAGAGTTGCGCCATCGAGGGCTGATCTGTGTGTGTTGAGACTGGTGATGTGTAAAAGGCTAGGTCTTGGGTTGAGGAACGGAGGCGAAAAAAGAGCTGGATGGAGGATGGGCGGACGCTACTGCAGGACGTCTTTGGCTTTGTAAATCCCTGGCGGTTGTACAGTTTGAGAGTGGAAATCAAGGGATGGCGTTTCGTTTTGAGAGAGTAGGTCGGTTAGAGAAGCGTTGAAAAAGCTAAATGAAAGCTTTGAGTACAAGGGCAGTAGCAAGAGGAGACTATGGAGCTCAAGGGGTTAGTTTTGTAGCAATAGTTTAGTTTGGTTTACTATGGAATATTGGCAGAGGATGAAACCTTGACAAGAAGGGAAACGCTATTGTTAGAGCCCCAAGGGTCAAGGGTCAAGGGCCAGAAAAAAGGGGAAACGGTTTTGGTTTACCCTCCGAACCCTTGCGGACCACCTGGAGGGGTTTTTGACTTTGACTTTGAGGAGCGGATGAACGGTACGGACGGTACGGGAGCAAACGGCGCAAGGTATGCATCTTACCCAAGAACCTGGGAATATACTCCGTACTTCGGCCGTCGACGTCACCGGCAAGCGGAAAGTATATACGGGGACGAATTACAGGCAAATTGGATTCAGCTTGCGTTTGTGAACTTTATTTGCTTTCCTGCTGTCAATGTCACCCCATCTCATGCATTTCCGATTCCGAGAAGTGGGAAAAAAGAAGCAAAACCCCATCTGGTTCAGCTACTGTGTTGTGCATCAAAAAGCCCATACCTCATCAGAATAAGGCTACTTATTTGCTTCTTTTTTCGCGCCAGGGAGCGGAGGATGGATGAAAAAGAGAGAGGGGCGAAGCACCCTGCCTTCCGATCTGACGAGTCTCTTTTTACTTTTTTAGCTTTGCATGTCCGTACGAACTGTAAAGTGCATGCAGCCAGCGTGCTACTGCAAGAGAGGGGTGTGTGGCATCCGATGGGTTTCTGCTAACGAAGGGCGGCGGGACGTGGGAAGCAGGGGAGAGAGAGGAAGGGTTTATTGGATTGGATGGGGAGAGGGACAAGACTGCCGTGTGGCTTGCGTACACATGGGGACAAGGGCGTGAGATGGTAGCGGGGACGAGGAGGAGGGATAATGAGCAGGAGGGGACTAAAAGAGGGTTCATGGGCAGATAGAGTGGTTGCATATGTATGTATCAGACCAGGGCCACAGCTACAAGCTGGGTTCAGGTCGCCGCCGCCCAGCCGTTGAAGACGCAGGCCATGGCTGCAGGTGATGGGGGTGATGATGGTGTCGTGAGGAGGGGTAAAAACGCGTCCATGGGGGGATTTCATTATTTAAGAAACGAATGATGAATTATAATCATAAGAAATATGGGTTTATTCGGTGCTTATTAATACAGAGTCACGATTCATCGTTGGCGGATAGATGGCAGCCAGATTGAAAGAGCCCACCTGCGCAATCTGGTACCTCACACTAGTACGCGGGTTAGCCGTGTGGAGAGGAAGAGCGGCCCGCGATTTCAAGGGCGCGGCCCAGTCGGGCGCTGCGCAGGCACAAGGGGACGAGCTGGAGTGTGAGAGGTGGTGGTGCGGAGGGGATGTTGCGACGGGATGGATGGAGTGGGTGTGGGCAGGTGAGCGAGATGTGAAAGACGAGAGGAGGTAGAGGCTGAAACAATATGAATACGGTTTTTGGAGGTCAAGTGAAGTGAAGCGAGGTGAGATGAAAGGACAGCTTTCCCGTAACGGAGGAACAAGCCGTTCAAAGACTGAATGAGACCGAAATGAGTCTTTGACGCCATTGACTGTCCCACGACACTCGTAAAAGCAAGACTCTCTTTCATCATTTGAATGTGTTAGTTTTTACTGTAACGGCTTTCGTACTGTACTCGGTAGCACTGGCACTGATCAGCAAGCGTCACGGGCCAAGAGAAATCCAGCCTCTTTCACCACCGCAGCCGACACACACAAGCAACCTACAGCCCGCCTATACCTTACACATGCCGCATCGTAGACGATCAGTCACTACTAGCACAACCCCAAGATCCCCCCCTCTCACCGGCACGGAGAATTTATCACCATTGTTGCTAGCCGTCTTGTCTTTCCCTCTCTTTTTTTAGGACAGAGGACGGAGGGGAAGGCTACTTCGTATGCGCCAGTGTCCCAGCATTCCAGCGCAAACACGGGCTGTGATGCGGAGAGGGCTGAACACGACGTCGTCACAGTCTGCTAAACTACCGAGCGGCAGTGGTACCTCGTCGGTGCCGGCATGTAGCAGGTCACCAGCACACCAAGGCGCCACAGGTTCGGTACTTGGCAGCATGCCGTAGCCTGCAGGTCACTACGAGTGCGGGAAGCAAAGAGCGCAGAGAGAGAGCATCAGGTGGTTCAGCCAACCACACGGTCGCAAGGACAAGAGACAGGCACACAGACAGTCTCACCCCTTGCGACCTGAGCTTCGTCGCACGCCCCCTGGCACACCCCTCCATCGCTCACTCAACTCACACTCACTCACTTCATCGCGCTCGCTCGCGCTCCCTGAAAGTCCACTGACAGTTTCTTTATTAGGTGGCCCTGCTCCTCCCATCTGCCCTTTGTACCCCCTGCTCTCACCTACCACCCCACCCCTTGAACACACCAGGAACCACTCACTCCAGGTGCCTGTCGCTCACTCACTCACTCACTCGCCCACTGACAACCACACACCTGTTTGCGGTTGACACTTGGGGGCCTCTCAGTGACGCCGACACAACCAATAGTGCATTTCTTTCAGCGCACCCGCCGCCCGCACCCGGCACCTGTGGACTCGGGGACTCCCTGGCCCAAAACCTCCCCCACCACCCTTTTTTTTTCCTCCCGCCGCGCCGTCTTTTCCTTTCCCTCCCTCCCTCTGCTCCTCCCACCGAGCGCAAAGAAAACTACCAAGTACTAGTGCCTTTTGCTCGCCCTCTAATACAACATCCCATCCCCCATCCTCGCCCTCCCAGCCATCTCTCCCACTTCACTCCTCCTCTTTCAACTATTCAACGCTATTTCTCTATATTTCCCAAAAAAACCTCCTTGGAAAGCAACCTTCTTCGCCTTTCTATACTATCGATCGATCGATTTCATCGCATCAGCAACACCAACACCAAATTCCCTTGTGGAAAACGGATACGCATTCGCAAACAGCAGCTTGAGCCCGTGTAAGCCACACGCTGCTACTTGCTGACACCACCCACCCAAAGAGAGAAGCCCTGCTGCAGAAGCGCATCATCCAGGCTCTACGAGGGCCTGCAGCCAACCAAACCACCACCACCCACCCCGGCCACTGCGACCGCCTTTTTCTGAGCGCAAGCACCCTGGTCCTCTTGTTCATTGCGCCAGCCCCGGCACCTACCTTTTTCTGCAGCGCTGCGTTTGCGCCAGCTTGGAGCCAGCCGGCCCAACTCTTTCGACTACAATACAATCATCGCCAGAACAAAAAAACGATACAATAATAACGCACAATACTCTCGGGCGCAAAGATGCTTCTCCCATCCGCGCTATCATGCGACTCGTCGCAGTCGCCCCAGAACCAGCAGCAGCAGCGCTCCCGCCTGCCCATCGGCCTCTTCGCCTCGCCGCCCGCCAGCCCCCCGACCCTCTCCTCGTCGCAACACGCCTTTGGCAACATTGTCAACACCTGCCGCTCGCTGCAGTCGCTCATGACGACGCCGCCGCCGCACGCGCCCCCCGAGGCCTCGTTTCCCTCGCTTGCGCAGCTGCCCACGCCCCCCATGGCGTATGCGCCGCCGCCCATGAAGCTGCGCCTGCGATCGCGCCGCCCCGGCCCAGCACACGCCGACAACAGCAACATCACAACCTCGGACGAAGCCCCCTCAAATAACGCGCCCCCGCGTCGCATCGTCAAGAAGCGCACGGCGGGTGCCTCTGCTGCGCCGCGCGGCATCCACAAGCGCCGCCGCTCGGTGGACGACGATCTCGGCCGCGAGTCGGACTATTCCTCTTCAGACGACGAGGCGGCTGCGCCTGCTGCTGCCGTGCAAGAGCCCACGCCGGCCAACAGCGACGAGCTGTCGCCTCCGTCGCCTCTGCTGCCGCCTGCGCCGTCGACGCCCAAGCGCGCGCGCATCGCCCCGGAGCAGCTGCCGCTGGGCCTGGAGCGCTCCGACTTTCACGACGTGCACCGTCTGGAAGCCGGTGCCGACCTGACGGAGAACAGCGGCGGCGCGGACGAGTGGACGGCCGAGGACGACCGCATGCTGGTCGAGCTCGTGCTGGAGAAGCTCAAGCTGTCCAAGACGGAGTGGCAGGACTGCGCGCGCAACCTGGGCAAGGACCGCCACAGCCTGTCGCGCCGCTGGAAGAGCCTGATGATGAATGGCGACGTTGGATTGAAGCGGAGCGGTGCCAGCAGTCGGCGCGCGAGGCTGCATTCTACCTGGAGGTAGAGTGTGGTTACTCACGGCCTCTGCTGTCTTGTTCTTTCTGCTTACAATCATCCAGCGTTTGCATTCTTGTACTACAACCATTACAACTATACCTGCATTCATGTACCAACAACAACACTGCATCAACTTGGGCGTTTTTATTATATTTGGAAAGCCGCCTTGATTTTCAGGCTGGCACAAAGGGGAGCCTTGTATGAATTTAATGATTTTCATCTTTTCTATTTTTGAGTCTCCGGACTATTACTACTACCTTTTTGGTTTTTACTTTTCAAGAGTTGGATATATCCCAGCGCCATAGAAGCGCCTAGTTTGAGATAACGATAATTGGAACCTTTTTTTTTTCTCTTTGAATACCTTGGTGCATACTGTATCAAACTCTCACTCAAAAACGTGCTTGTCTCGTCTCTTACTAACCTCATTTCCTCCGCCTTGGAACCTCATCGTGTCCCATCACTGACTATCCTCACTTCCTCCACCTTGAACCTCATCGTGTCCCATGTCCCATGACCCAAAACCCCATCCACAGCAAAGCAACAAGTCACAATCCCATCCTCACAATCCCATACCCTTTTCCCAAAAGCAAACCTTTCCCCCCCGGCCCAAGAAAACCCACCAGAAAACCCACCCGAAAACCACTGCAAAAAAGCAAAAGCCTCGCTTCGTCCTTTTCTCTCTCTTGCAGGCGAACCCGAAACCCCCGCTTCCGATCCGATCTGGCAGAAGGGTTTTTGCGCAGCGCACTAGCAGTCGCATGCCCCCTCCGTCCCCATCCACTCTAGTCTCCCTTGTTGCTTCTCTTATACCCACACGCCATTTGTTACATGGTAGGACCCCAACACAACACACACCTTTGCTTTCGTTTCTTTTTCTGTTATGCAGGGTAAACTCAAAACGCAGCTGAGAAAAAGCAGAGCCGGGTTACACTAAAGCGCTTGGATCGACGCCATGGGTTTTGGGAGACAGAGAGGGTAAGGGTCGGGGGGTGGAGGGGTGATTTGCGCAAGGAATCGATGGGTTGGGATTTGTTCCGAAGACAGAGAGAGAGAGACACACACACAGATTCGATTTTGCTTGGGTAGATTATGCGGGCTTGTTTCCTGCCGGTGTGTTCTACGTGCGTCATGCAGCTCACCTTTGCCAGGAACTCACCTTGATGTCAAAACGAAACGAACATGTAGACATGATGCACTGCTAGACGATACGAGATACGGAATCAAACAAAGTCGTAACCTTAGAGTTCTCCTCGTAAATAGCCTTCACATCTCACAACTCATAACCTGCCACAACCAACATCAATTTCCACCAAACCCACCGACACACTCACTCCCACCGTCACGCGATCCACCTACAAACACTCCCTTACCCAAACCACCCAAACTCAAATCCACCTCACCTCTCTCTCACCTTGCCTCCCTGTCAAATTATGCCCATAACACGTTTGCGTACCTGACAGCACCCGCTCATCGTACAGCCGCCGTTGCCGCCCTAGCCTTATTACCCTTCCCACCCCAGCTCCATCAAAATCTGATGCAAGGGATATACGCAGTACATACACCTTACACCTCCACAAAGACGACCGTACGATGGCTTGGGTCATAACTCACCCACTCTTTTCCCCTTATGGACAGCTCGCGCCGAAATCTCCGGACAACTGCCCTTCCGTAAAGTGCTTGCATTAGCGCCCACCAAACATCACATCACAGCTGCGTCGAGTCGATTGCCCGCATACATCTTGCCTTGCCTCTTTGCTTTTTGACAGTTGGACCAAACTCTTTCTTCTTTCGGGCATTGAATTGCTTATTTCGCCATTCTGCTTTCGGGGATCTGTTCTCGTGCCCTCGCACCTTTTTCGGTCGTTTCGCTTGCCTTTCGGCGACCTGCCGAGCTCATGTTCGACGTCAAACGCCAAAACGTACACCACTCCCCACCACCAGATTACACTCCCCCCTTTGTGTTGGGTGTAATTTTATGTATTCCTTGCACAAAAGTTATTGCACAAACCGGAGCATTTCGAACTGAGTGCTGCGTTTTGAATTCGAGTCATGTTTGGTGGAATAGAGTAAAACTGTTCGTGTCATTCGTTATCATCGTCTAATGCTAGGTTTGTCTATGCTTTCCGTAATACCCAATGCGTGTATTTTGGCACGGATGGCCCTTGCAGCTTTCTTGTAAAAAAATGCCATTTGCGACTTTGCAAATCCATCCGTGCTGCTTGTACTTCCTCTTTTGTAGAAAGAATCCCCTCTTCAAGCCGGCGTGAGACGGTCAAGACACCCCTCCTAAGGCGGCGTCATCTGCTCCTCCATCATCCGCCGCACCTGCTGCTCCATATTCTCCTCGCCCTCCTCCTCCTCGTCCTCAGCGCCCGTGACGCGGTTTGCCAGCTGAATCTTCTTCTGGCACGCCTTGTAAATAAGCTCCTCAATGGTCCCCGACGCAATCAGCCGAATCACCTCGACGTCGCGCGTCTGGCCCAGCCGGTGCGCGCGGTTCTCCGCCTGGATGTCGTCCTGCGGGTTGTCCGACTGGTCGAAAATGATGATCTTGTTGGCCGACGTCAGGTTGATGCCCGTGCCACCCGCGCCCGTCGTGAGCAGAAACACGGGGATGCTGGCGTCGGTGTTGAACTCGTCAATCAGGTCCTGCCGCTCCGCCACGCTCGTCGCGCCCGTGAGCACCAGGTGCTCAATGTCCCGGAGCGCCAGCACCTCGCGCAGGAGCTCGATGAGACGCGAAAACTTGGAAAAGATGAGCACCCGGTCGCCGTTGTCCTGGTACTGCCGAATCAGCTGCAGCATCTTTTGCACTTTGCCACTGTCCAGCGTCATTTCCGGTAGAATATCAAACTGTTTCAGCAGCGGCGGATAGTCGCGGCACCACAGATGTAGCTCAAAGTCGGACGAGTTTTTCAGCTCTTGTATGAGATGCTTAATATCTGGTTGGTGCAGTTCCGACTGTGGGATCCTATCCATCAGAATCTCGGCCATCTCTTCCACCTTGGCGTCTGTAAAGTGTCGTCGGAACAGCAGCGGATGCAGTGCGGCTTTGCGAAGCTGCATCCACACATTGTTCTGATCATTCTGCCGGCCCTTGGCGCGTGCGCCGCGCAGCGACGGCTCCATCTTGAATAACTCCTCGTATTCGTTGTAGGTTTCCTTCTGCGGCGCCGTCATGTCGCATTGTATCACGCTGCAAATCTTTTGCGGCAAGTCTGCCAGCACCTGGTCCTTTCGTCTCTGCAGAATAAACGGCTCGAGAATCGTGCGCGCTCTCTTCACGCGCTCGCTGTACAAAAAGGCTCCGTTTGACACGTCTCGTATCGTCACCTTTTGGCTAAAAATGTACTGAATATGCTCCATGTAGCCGTCAAACATTTGCGGGTTGATAAAGTTGAGAAGCGACGTCATTTCCAACAAATTATTTTGTACAGGCGTTCCTTCAAGGCTCAGTTAGCTCTGCGTCCCGCCAACATACACTTGCTCGCCCAACTTACCAGTCAGTAGCATCTTCCACGCGGCGGGAATGCGCCGCAAGTCTCTGTACGACTTGGTCTCTGGATTCTTCATCTTGTGACCCTCGTCAAAGATGGCGGCGTTCAAGCGAAATGACTGCATCGCTTCGACATCGGTCTCCGAGTTGATTTGAGAATATGTGGCCAACACGACATGATACGCCTCGGGCTCCTGCTCAACTTGGTACGCAATCTCGGCCCGTTCCATCTGCGAGCCCCTGTACCCAACGACAGACAAGCCCGGCGCAAACTTTTCAAACTCGCCCAGCCAGTTATTGTACGTGCTGGGGGGCACGACAATCAGATTCGGCCAGGGACGGCGTTCTCTCGGCGCGTCTGATTCCACAAGCTGGCATATAAAAGAAATAACCTGACACGTCTTGCCGAGTCCCATCTCGTCGGCGAGAATACATCCAATATCGTAATTATTCAACAGCGTCATCCAGTTTAATCCAAACATCTGAAACGGCTTCATCTTGCAGTGGCCATCCATCAGCGCCGGCTGACAAGGCACCAGAGGCGGAGTATACCGCGAGACTTCGCGGAGACTGCTGGGAGTAGGCGGCGCTTCGGCGTTGGGTGACTCGCGGCCGCTGCGCTTTGGGTGGCCGAAGCAGTCCAAGTCCCAAGTATCCATAACACTCTTGACAGCCTGCGCCTTGGCCTCGCACGTAGCAACAACCTCGTCAATGGCGTCGACAGCATTCAGAAACACCTCCACGGCATCTACCACAGTCTCGCCAATGCTGACGCGAGCAGACTTGCGCGAGCCCGGCTTCTTGTTGACGCTTAGTTTGCGCGCTTCGTGTAAGTCGCTAAAAGGCCGGCTCCCAATAATCGGTTCGAGAAGGCTCTCTTTCATGCCCGTCATGGCGGCCAGCTCGCGAAGGGTGCTGTTGTTAATGCTCTGCAGCACCCTGCCGTCTTCATCCTCGGTAGGCGACGGTGACAGCTCGGCCTTGTACTCGTCTTCCTTGTCTTCGACCAAGTTGATCACCTCTGGCTCTTCCGGCACTTCCTCCTCCGGTTCCTCCGGCAGCTCCTGCACCGGCGACGATTCGCGTCGTTGACGGAGCCCCTGTACCAGGCGGCGCTTGGGCTGTTTAGGCTGCTTAGGCGGACTCGGCGTAATCGCAGGCCTCGCCTCGCGCAGCGCAGCCTTGGACACCAGTTTCCGCCCCGTCTGCTTGGCCGCCCTCTCCAGCCAAGCAATGGCGTCCTCGAGGTCATTATCACACTCCCGCAGCGCCTCCCGCACCTTTTCAGAAGGGAACCTGTCCCCAAACACGTCGTAAATCTGCCTCATCCGCTTCGTCGTCTGCTCCTGCTCAACCCTCGGCTTATAGACAAAGCTTGAGATGTGCGCTTTAAAGTCTGTCGGACGTATATCACCACGCGGTGGCTCCAGGCGGTCGTCGTCGTCCTCATCGTCGTCGGATATGAGGTTGATTGGCTCGGCCGCCGGCCGCTTGCGCTCCGGCGACAGCGGCTTCGGGCGCGCCGCGGGCGGGCGAAACATGGTACCTGCTGGCGCCAGCCGCGAGCCAAGCTTGGACTTGGGGAAGACATCCCGCTTCTGAAAAGGTGACGACGCGGGCACCTCAATCACGCTCGCGGCGGGCGACGACGACGCCAATATCCCAGGGCTGCTCGGGCGCCTCACAATCTGCGTCGGCTGCGTGACCGTCGTCGCTTCGCGCCCCTGCGCCAGGAGCGCTCCCGGCGAGCACGGGATCGTGTCGTCTTCAATGTCGTCCGCGCCGTGGTAAGGCAGGGCGGCGCGCCTGGTGGGCGTCTGGGGCTCTGCTGCGTGCCGCAGCGGCAACGATGGCGAGCTGTGCACCATTGTTACCGAGTGGCGCGGTGCGCGGTACGTGGGTGCAGGAATAAGGCAGCAATCATCCGGAAAATGTTGTGGGGTTGAGAGGGGTGGGAATTTTGCCAAAAAGTGAGGAGATGGTGAGAGTAAGGTGATTGCCCCCCTGCGTTGGGTGTAAAGGGTGCAAAATGCAATTGGGGCCCGTGTCTGGATTTTTCTCGATGCACTACACGCGTTTTGGCGCCTGTCGTTGGAATCACGAAGTCACGTGTGCACTTTATCTGGCCACCACCCGCGTGCCGGAGCAAACACGTCAAGCGGGTTGAAGGGGTTCATTCCTCATCGTCGTTTTATCTACATTTCGTTTTCAACCTCATTTCATCCGTTCTTAATCTCTATATTTCTGATACAAGAGATAATATACGCCAACGACTCAATTCTATACAAAGCAGCACAATATATCGACTTCACTGCAGCAAAGCTCAACCAACCTCACAAGGACCCTTCACAATGGCAACCCGCAGAATCGTTGCGTCGGAAAAGACCGTCCTGGAAAAGGACGACACGGCCACCGAAAAGTCCGACATTTCTCCCGCAGTGCCCAAGTATGCTTTTCCATCTCCGGAAACCCCGGACCCCCATGTTGCCGTCTACTGACCCAAACCGATTTTCAAGGGACGTCATCGTCAAACTATTGGGCTTCACGTTTGCCATGATTGTCATCCCCATTGGCTCATACTTTCTGACCGTAAATACCATCTTTCAAGGTATGGAGATGAAAATCCTCTCCCATGGCGGTGCGAGGGGGAACATTGTGCTAACACTTTCGCAGGCAACTCAACTTGGGCGGGTGGCGTCGCGGCGCTCCTGGCAAACGTTGTCCTTTTGGGATACGTCATTGTGGCCATGAATGAGGACAACGGCGAGCAGGCAAATGCGCCAAAGGATAATAAAAAAACTCAATAGTCTGTTCGTTATTTCGAGGGCAAGGTAAGGCGCTGCTCCGTTTGTCGGGCTTGGGCTTGCGACTGAATTATAGTCTCTAGGTTGCGCCTCTTCACAGTACATACTCATACGCAGCGCACACAATAATTACATGTCATAATATCGATAATTGTATTAGCCTCTTCGAGTGATTAGATTGGCATATGCCGTTTTTTTCGTTGACTCGACAATCATTCTGAAGCCCTAGCCGCGCAAAACCTGCAGATGAAACCTCGAGTGACATCAAAACCAAAAACGCCTCGTCCCAAGCCATTGCCTTATCCATATGTACCAATGCCGTCGATATATACCACTGCTTCCGTAGCTCGCTCGAGCTGGGAGGCTTTGGAAAACGTCGCCGATAACTCCTGTGCCTGCCAAAAAAAGTCTTATCCGTCATATACTATTTGTAGACGGTGCATATATACTGCCGTCAAGTTTCAAACAACGCTCAAAATGACAAAGAAAAGATGACAATGCTTCAATTGGCTTTGCTAAAGCGGCGAGAAAACCAGCTCTTTCTCTTGTCTGCCGCTTCGGCCTGGGCCTGCTGCGACTGCTGAGTCCTGGATGACCCGCGCCTCAAAACACCCTTTCGAGGCACCGCCGGGGGTTTATCCTGATAGGCGCTGGGAGGAGGGGCCGGCAGAGGGTGGCTCGTCTGGTGCGGTTGCTGAAAGGTGAAGTTTTGGTACGCCTGACTCGGGCCCTGGCTGAAACCGATTCCGTAGTCATTGACTGGCTCCTGGCGCTTGGCCGGGGACGCTCGCCGGATCGAACTATTGTCACTACTTGTTGGATCGGTTTGATATCCCGCGGGGTCCGAGTTCCCGCTGCCGGCCGCTGATGTCACTGTCTCGTAGGAACGGTCCTTGTGAGGCATGGGATACACTCCTTGGTCTCTGCCGTATGTCTGATACTGCTGCTCGAGGTGCATTCGCTGTCGCGGAACCTGGCGCGCTGGAGCGGGGCCGTAGCCGCTGTTGTAACCGCCGAGGCTCTGACCATCAAAGAAGCCGCTGTTTCGCGCGGTAGAGGGCCCGCTGAAGCCATAGTGGCTACCTTCTCCGCGATACGACACGGGGCGGCTGTTGCTATAGTAGTTATCCTGTGGGAAGCGAGGCTGCATGGCGGTTGCTGTGACGAGTTAGTAAACGATGCTATTACCATTGAACAAGGGAAACGCTTACAGGCCATGCTGGTGCGGCGATTCCAGCCGACGGCGGACTCTGTGTCTATTTGCCGGTCAGTGGTGGCTCGAGAGGGTCGGACAGTCATGAGAGAGCGGTACGAACCGGATCGATAAATCGATTGCCTGCTATAGCCACCATCAATGGCAGCCTCGAAGCTGCGAATGGTATCAAGCGGTCGCTCCCATCGGTTTCGGGTCGGGTTCGAACGATCGGGATCGGCTAGTCGAGGTCAGAGCTGCTTCAGCTAGGCGCAGTGACGTCCATGTGGGCATCCAATGGCTTACCTATGGGGTTTCCAAGAGGGTCTTTGTGCTGAAGGGATCTCAACGGCTGAACCGATGACTCGTGCTTCATGGCGGCGATGGCGGCTGGATCAGAGTCAGTGGGATGAGACAGGTGACTTGGATGGCGAGGGCAAAACGTACCGGGCTCGGCTTCGTTCATGGCGAACGTGGGATCGGCCGTGCTGTGCAGGCGCCTGGCTTCCTTTTCCTCGTGAGTCTCGTGGTTAAGGTCCTTTTTGCTGCCAACGCTGGTCTGAGACTTGTGTGACTTGTGTGACTTGTGCGACTTGGCCGACTGGGCACTGAAGGTACGAGGGGCGGCGCCGGGGCGGTCGTACTGCAGCTGGTTCTGCTGGTAGTATTGGAAGCCAGCGGGTGCCTGCTGCGATTGCTGCGAGTGCTGGGCGTACTGGGGTGCCTGGGGTTGATGCTGGAGAGGCGAGGGGAGAGCGTGGTGATATTGTTCCGCGTGGGAGGCCATGATGGCGAGCACTGGGGGGGGGGTCGGACGGTTTTGTTGACCTTTGACGTAGTTTGATTACGGGGATAGCGAGGCCCGCAAAAGAGGCCAAGAACAGAGCCAGGACCTGGCCTGGAGGAGTAGGATCGTGCGGATCGGGAGTATCGACACCAAGTATGGAGCAAGAGGGCCACGCTCCACGCTCCACGCCGTTCACCTGGCTAGTGCAAGCAGGTATTATGGAGAAGGTCCCAGTATTGCCGCTGTAGCGGGCGCGCGGGGAGATTATGCTTCGTTTCGTACGGCGACGGACAGACGCAAACAGGATCCAGACGCGGCGTGCAGTGGAGAGGATTGAAGTGCGTTTGGTGGAGAAGTATTTTGGATACGGCGGCTGGTGTAGGGAATAGCTTTTTGAGAGTTGAAGCGAGAGGTTGGGGGCGCCACTTGAGGCGTGCTTGGCTGGCGTGGGCTTGCAGGGCTTGCAGCGTGTGGCAGCGAGCGTGTGCAGCCTGTGCCCGTTGTCTGGTTGCGGGTGCGGGTGGGTGGAGTCCGCCGGGGGGGCTGCCAGGCAGGAAGGAAGGAGGCGGGGCCTGGTAGGTACGAAGGCGTCCAACAGCACTAGGCAGGTACCTGGGCAGGTATGGTAAGGCACACCGCAGGCGCTGTACCTACGACTAGAGGACGACGTGTATGGACACAAGGCAGGGGAATGCAGTGTCCAGCGCGAGGTTGGTTTTTTCCTTGGCCGCACTCAGATCGCCTGAAAAGGCGAGAAGTGACTGCAGGGGATACCGTATACGAGAAAGGTGCCCGTTGCGAAGGGACGGGAGGCGGGCGAGGACCAGGCAGGCTGGTGTGGTCAAGCTTCGAAAGCTCCGACGGACAGCTCTGGACGAACCAAAGCCAAGAAAAAAAATCGATTTCAGTTGCCAGAGACTAGTGCTTTGCGAACACTAGGTACCTAAGGTAGGTAACAATAAAACGATGACGGCAGTGATGACGGAGCCTGGAATAGATAGCCTGGATGTGAGAGCGAGCGTGCCTTGCCAGGAGGAGCGTCGCGGGCTTGGCAGGCGGGACTGTACGAGGAAGGATGCGACTTGTAATAGCGGCAGCAGAGGCGAGGAGCCAGGCGAAATGTATTCGAGGCGAGGGGGAATGAATGCGAAATCCCTGCTTTCGTCGTTGCTGCTGCTGCTTTCCTATGCGGATGCCGATTGATGCCTTTCTGGTCGGCAGTGATGAATGGGCCAGGCCGTCTTTGTTTGCGGTTGCGCCGTTTGCCCTCGATTACACAGAAAGACTATGTCCTGGGGGTTGCAACGAGCGACGAAGTGAAAAAGCGCTGACGTCAAGCTGGCGCACGCTGTTTCAAACCGGACTGGCTGGCTGCGTCTTTCCCGTTTTCGCCTTGTGGAATCGCACTGAGACCCGCACCCGGACAGGGGGGGGGACAGGATGAGCCGGACAGGGGGGGAGAGCGCACGCCGCAAACGAGGCGAGGGAGGCGAGGAGGGGGAGGCTCAGTGCTGGTAAAGCGCTGTAGCTCGGAAGCTTTTCAGTGGGTCGGACACCCAAAGTTGGCGTCCTCTAGTGGCGGCGCTATCGTCCAACAATGCGGCGCAGCTGCACAACAGGATGGGCAAAAAAGCTGCTTTCCGGTGTCTGGGTTGCCACGTTGGCGCAACGCTGTGTGGTTCTCGATGCTTGCAGTGGCCCCGCTTGCGAGGGTGGACCGCACGGAGGGAGGGATGGATGGATGGATGGATGGGTGCGACGTGGGCTGTGAGTTCTATCTTTGGACAGATGGAGGACAGCCCGGCCAAAGAGGTTATCGAAACGAGGATGCGCCGGTTCAGCCGTGGGACAGGTTCTCGTCGTCTGCCTTTTTCGTCTTTTTGAACTCTTTGTCGCTGACAGATGCTCACGTCTGCAGAAATGGCAAGGCGCAGCAGGGTTGAAGGATGGCGTCGCGCGCGTCAGGGCAAAGCTTTGCCCGGGAATACGAGATGCGGATGGCGCTCGCTCGGGTTAAGTCGGTCACGCAAGGCTCGTACAGAGGAAGAAATGTCCCAAATTCGACGTTTGCTCAGAAGAGACCACGGCAAAAAGAAGATAAAAAAATAAAGGGCAAGCGAACGTCGGCTGATGCAAAAGACGGTGATGATATGTATCAAAGGAAGTCGTGCAAACAGAAAAAGCCAACACACAATGAACGAGTGAACAATGTGTGATGCAAACCTTGGGACCCCAAAAACAACCTCGCAAATCAACGGCAACCAGCTTCTATTTATTCCCTCTTCGCCCCAAGAACCCAAAAAGACGCAATCCGCCCATTGCCATGTGCTATTCCGGACACCACCAGCACCACTTGGCCTAGCCCATTCGACCATTCAGGCGCAGTGTGGCCCCAAACCCACAGTCGCATGTCAGATCGCCTTTTCGCTTTTGGCAACCATCGTCTTGCCGCGCCTCCGATTAGCGGTCCTCCATTACGCGTCCTCCCCAATTGCCCAACCATCCTTTGCATGGACTCATGTACGAGTAGTCCATGACCGCCACCGGCCTATTTTTCTTGGTCAGGTACGCTTGCGAAACCTTTGCTTCGGCCGGGTGGTTGCTGTGCTACGGTAAACTTTATTCAGCGTCTCACTCTTTTTCGCATATACCAATTGCACCCTCCGGCTTGAAGTCTGCATGAGCGCCAATGGCTGCAATTCATCTACAACTGTCCATCGCCATGACGACCAACCATCAAGGCGCTCTTCTGCCTATCAGCCATGGAAACCTCGCACCTATTCTCCGCTTCCAGGCTGTCCAACAAAGGCCCGCAGGCAAAGGCCCTGAATCAGTCCACGATGGGGTGGTGCCATGCCCGGCTGGGACGGACTAATGCACACTATGATCATACCTAACATGTGCCCAGTGACGCCTTGGCCTGGCTCACTCCGGCATTCCGTAAACGCCCAAAGCAGCCTTTCCTGTCCCCAACCATGGTTTTCTTGACTTTGGTTCTTCGTGTTCGGGTGGCTAAAGGTGGCTCCAGCACACCCTCTTCTGTACGAAAGCCTGTCAATCCCGTCCACTAATCCAAGCGGAACTGCTATTGTAATAAGTAGTAACCAGCGTTGAATGACTGACGTGCTCTGTTCCTATTTGTAGCATTTGTTTATCCCAATAAAACAGGGCAATGAACCATGTCTTGCAAGGATAAACCCAAGGATGGGCGCACGGCAGGTCAAACACGCCATTGGCATCAGAGACTCCCATTTGCCTTCGACTTTTGTCTCTCGCTGACAATCAGACCAGTGCACTCGCCCCGCAGCCGGACCAAACTATCTTCTGCGGAACCTGATCGGCTAGTTCCCAGCGTTGCTGCCCAGTGGCGCCCTTAGAAAAAGACACAGTGGACCAGCCCAGGCCTGTCAGACCAAGAAAAAAACCCCCGGCTATCCGAGAGGTGCCACACCCACCTCTTGATATCGAGAATGGGCACAAAATCCAAATTAGATCACTGTTAACCTTCCGCCCACAACGCTAGCGTACCTTCTAGAGTTGGCAGGAATGAGGAGAAAATGGTATTATTGTACTATGTAGCATTGCTTTCTCCATGTTCATATTGAAACCTAGAACGTACGGAGGCAAGGTTCAATCGTCGGCTGCGTGTCTCACCAATTGGGAGACTACCAGTATATTAGTACCATGGAAATATTACCAAATTGGGAATACTTGGGCTTGCTTAAAATGGTGACCAACACATGCCTGACGTGAGATATGCTGCCTCAAATAAAAATCTTGAATATATTGAGCACTCTCTAACGATATGGACACGATATATCCCTGTCATGCCCTGAGCCGTCTTGACGATATCCTAACTATACTCTGATGCAAAGGTGAATCTTGTATACCATGTTTACTACGACGGTTAGCAATTAATGATGCCGTTTCTTGGCCTCATGAGCATACAACACTCTAAGTAAAAACGACCAATTATCTGCACCCGCAAGCACTCTAGGGCTGTCTGTTACAGCGGCGTGTCAACGCGGCTCGCTCAAGACGGCAACTCTGCCGTAATACCTCGAAGGGGCTGCTGGCTCGAAGGGCGTTGTGTCGCATATGATGCAATTGTTCTAACCCATCAATATTCTAGAGATGGCCGCAGCACAATGATTACAGTGCATTTCCTCACATCGTCTTCACCACTGCCATTCCGCTCCCTTTGCTACCGCTGGCACAGCTAGCCCAGCCGCATCACATCATTCATCACTTTTCCATTCGTCGTCTTTATTCCACCCTCCAGCAGTAGTCGTCGTACCCTCACATCACAATCGTGTTTCAAAATTAGAACCACCACACGCACACACAAGAAAAAAAATACTTGCAGGAAGAGAACCTGGTTTGGGGGGAAATTTGACGTCTTTTTTTAATTGAATGCCTTCAAAGCAAGGCAATTTTGCTTTATTTCCTTGCCTCGACCAATGCAGCCAAAAATGAGAACCGCCCTCACACTACCAACTCCATCCCGAATCCTTTATTTATATCGAGGAAGGGTACAGCATGACACGAACCGAAGCACCGAAAGACTTTGCGGGAAGAGGAGAAGAGAAACGGGCACGGACGACACCAGAGTTGCCTAGACACCAACGAGTTAGCAATTCCGTCACCATTACTTGACAAGTGCCATTTAAAGCACGGGCGTAGAGAGAGAGGGGGTAAATACCGTGAGGGCGGGTGACCTTGCCCCAGATGACGCGGATCTTGGAGCCGCGGATCTCCTTCGTGCCGCGGTAGACGAAAGCGACGCGCTTGCCGAGGTAGAAGCTATGAGGACAGAGGTTAGTTTAACGGCGTCTTGACGACGGTTGCGTTTCGGGTCGGAACGTACTTGGCGCCCTTGATGTCGTCAACGCCCTCAATCTTGATCAGGCTGGTGCCAGGGTGGGTGATGTGACGCGAGCGCTGGTAGCTCAGGTGACGTCCCCTATTGCAAAAACTCGTCAGCATTTCCAATTCTTCTAATTTGTCGTTGCCTCTGCTCGGCCCTCCTCCGTTGCGCTCATCGTAGACTGCGTTCTTCGACCATGGTGTTTTGCCGCAAAAAGGGTTTCCCATCGCTTTCGGACCTGGAAGGCCACCCGAGATTTCGTAGGCGGAATAAAGAGCGTGTACTCACTTGACGTATACTGAAAGAAAAATTGCGTTAGTATTTATGTCGTTTTGGATTTTCGGCTGTCCTTTGTCGCGACAGGATAAACCCGGTCTCGATTAAAGGAAAAGGCGGCAGTAAACTCACATCTGTGACCGGCTTCGGAAGGCATGGTGATTATTGTGTGGCTTCCACCTTCTCAAACTACCAAAGAATACAAGGGATAGTCGTAGGAAGACGTCTTAGCGAAAAGACCTTTCCCTCTGAAATGCTGCTCGTTGGGTGGTTGTGTCGTGAAGTCGTGCTAGCAGGTTCGTAGTGGATGCGATAATGGTTGTGTGGTGGCACCCGGCCACGAAAATTTGTGCCCTGCGCATCACGTGTCCGCTTAGGGCAATCGAGGGAAAATGGGCAGTGTGTGTCGTGGTTCTGGCGTGATGGGGGTGGGTGAGGCTGCTGCTAGCGTGCACCGCCACATGTGGCTTGACCTTTTCTATTTTTCTCCAGCCTTCCACACTAGCCACAGCTCTGTCCTTTCCCAGACGGAGGATCCACTTATTCGATAGGCAAGCCACAAGTCGCGCCGGCGCTGCAAGGATGAGATGGACTCTGCAACCGGTCGAATAGCAGCGCCGATGCGAGGCATGGGGTGGGAAAAGCCTGGGCGGCCGGGCAAGTAACGGCGAAATATGCCCGATTCTACCACGGTGCACCGAACCGTGGGGGCTAACGGTATTGGATTACGGCATTGATGTCCGACGGCCTTTGCCTTTGCGACTGGTGCGTCATACGTTTTGAATTCAGGACCAGCATGCGTAGCTAGAAACGACAAGGCGAAACATGACCTGGTCTGGCTCTACTGACAGTCTTTATTTACTTAGTGCAGAGTATTCACAAAATGGAAATTGCAAATTGGCCAGGGCTTTTTCCAGCTGGGAGGAAGTGCAGACATTGGTACTCCGTAGAGGTGGTTGATAAGCGCCGATGCGATAGGAGATAACGAGCAGTACAGCACGAGATGCCGTGGGTACTCCATCTGACGAGTATGCCGCCTCAACACGCCGGGTCGTCGGAGAAGCTGAAATCTAGGCAGTGGCCACGCACGTATACTGTTGTGTTGTCCAATGCAGTGCGTGAACGGGGTCTTCGCTCACGGAGGATGCGGATAAGGACCGTAACGGCCCGAGGAGCGAAGGATGCAGCACGCCTGAGACCCTGGCGGATGGCTAAAGAAACTCCGAAACGTCCAAAACCCGATTCGTAGTTTGGGATCCCTTGCGCCTTGGACAGCAGGCTGCATTGCTGCCTTTATTCATGCCGGTACAATATCCATGTACAAGCATTTTCAGGATATAAATTTAGCGGATGTCGCAATTCTGTAGCGTGTCTCCGCAATGTTATCATTGCCCCAACCATTCTTCCCCCTCCCCCCTTCTGGGCGGCCTTTCTGGGCGGCAGAATGAATGCCCTCTGGCTCGCAGCATGTTCGGCGCCGCAGGGGAAATGCCTCGTAGATACGGAGCGGCTGCGTCGCTGGAGCTTTCGGTGACCACGGCGGCAAGATGGCTTCGACGCCGGGCGGGACGAGGTGCTTCAGTGGGGCCGTGCGTCGCTGTAACGTAAGGTCTTAGGGGGGGGTACATGCCTGCCTTACCATGACATTACACAGTAATTGGTACCAAGGGAGGGGGACCACTTTCACCCAACCCAACACTATCAGCGCATCATAGCCCGGTCGCAGCTAGCTCTCTGGCTGGATCCTCCCACTGTACCCGGCAACCTGTGTGGCGGGTTTGGAGTCCCGGCGCTTCCTATTAGTGAGCAGGCACCACCTTGCGACCAGATTTGTGTGGTCCCGCTCCGTCATTGCAGCCTCCGCCCAAGCTTTGCCTCTGTCCCAAACTCCTCAATCATTTTTCCCTTTTCTTATCCTGATTGCATCTTCTGTTCTGAGACGCTGCCGCTGCAAACCACAGTCGAACCGTCGTTTTCTTTTCGAATCCCCCTACTACTTTTTTTCTCACCTGTCCCGCGAGCTGCCTTTGGAAGCCTACAGGCCAATTCTAGCCCGCCATGGAGCAGCAGTCCAAGCCCGAGTACGTCGTCCCTCTCAACATTACCCCACCATGATGCGTAGCTCGAAACCCGGCCACCGGACCGAGCTGTGCCCATTGCCGTCCCCTCTCGCCTTGAGAAATTGAACGGCGATTCGGAATATTTGCTGACTCTCTTCGCGCGCCAAACAGAACCATGGAGCTCAAGGAAAACACAGTCATTGTGGTCCTGGGCGCCTCTGGCGACCTCGCCAAAAAGAAGACCGTAAGCTCCGACAACCAACCGCCTGCGCATTGTGATGACACGCTGACCGTTTGCCTCCTCTAGTTCCCCGCGCTCTTCGGCCTCGTGAGCACCGCCTCATCCCTCTCTTCCAAGGGTAAGCTACTGACCGCGTGCTAGTACCGAAACCAATTCCTGCCCAAGGATGTCAAGATCGTCGGCTATGCCCGTACAAAGATGGACCGCGAGGAGTACCTGCGCCGAGTCAAGTCGTACATGAAGACGCCCACAAAGGAGATTGAGCAGCAGCTCGAGGAGTTCTGCGACCTCTGCTCCTACATTTCCGGCCAATACGACAAGGATGAGTCTTTCTATGCCCTCAACAGCCACCTCGAAGAGCTCGAAAAGGGCCGCAAAGAGACGCATCGCCTCTTCTACATGGCGCTGCCTCCCTCCGTCTTCACCATTGTCTCACAGCACCTGAAAAAGTGCTGCTACCCCAAAGACGGCATTGCGCGCGTCGTCGTCGAGAAGCCCTTTGGCAAGGATCTCGCCAGTTCCCGCGAGCTTCAAAAATCGCTAGAGCCCGACTGGAAGGAGGATGAGCTCTTCCGCATCGACCACTACCTCGGCAAGGAGATGGTCAAGAATATCCTCATCCTGCGCTTCGGCAACTTGTTCCTC
The DNA here is from genome assembly GCA_003056585.1 of Lecanicillium sp. MT-2017a. Lineage (NCBI taxonomy): Eukaryota > Fungi > Ascomycota > Sordariomycetes > Hypocreales > Cordycipitaceae > Lecanicillium > Lecanicillium sp. MT-2017a. The sequence goes on along the minus strand of PXYN01000209.1, from coordinate 770,294 downwards.
GGCGCTACCTGGAACCGCCAGCACATCGACAACGTACAGATTACCTTCAAGGAGCCCTTTGGTACCGAGGGCCGTGGTGGCTACTTTGACGAGTTTGGCATCATCCGTGATGTCATGCAGAACCATCTTCTCCAGGTCCTCACTCTCCTCGCCATGGAGCGTCCCATTTCCTTCGACTCGGAAGACATCCGCGACGAAAAGGTCCGCGTCCTGCGTGGCATCCCTCCCATTGAGCCCAAGGACGTCATTATCGGCCAGTACGGCAAGTCGCTCGACGGCAGCAAGCCCGCATACAAGGAGGACGACACAGTGCCTCAGGACTCTCGATGCCCCACATTCTGCGCCATGGTCGCTTACATTAAGAATGAGCGCTGGGACGGCGTGCCCTTCATCCTCAAGGCTGGCAAGGCCCTCAATGAGCAAAAGACGGAGATTCGCGTCCAGTTCAAGGATGTCACATCGGGCATCTTCAAGGATATCCCGCGCAACGAGCTCGTCATGCGCATTCAGCCCAACGAGAGCGTCTACATCAAGATGAACTCGAAGCTGCCCGGCCTGAGCATGCAGACTGTCGTTACCGAGCTGGATCTCACGTACCGTCGTCGCTTCTCCGACCTCAAGATCCCCGAGGCGTACGAGTCCCTGGTTCTTGACTGCCTCAAGGGTGACCACTCCAACTTCGTCCGTGACGATGAGCTTGACGCCAGCTGGCGCATCTTTACGCCACTGCTGCACTACCTCGACGATAACAAGGAAATCATCCCCATGGAGTATCCCTATGGTAAGATTTTGTTTGCTTGATTGGCACTTTCCACTACAAAACAACTAACAAACAACAGGCTCGCGCGGCCCGGCTGTTTTGGACGACTTCACGGCCTCGTACGGATATAAGTTCAGTGATGCGGCTGGCTACCAGTGGCCCACAACCACTGCCAGCCCTCCCAACAAGTTGTAAGTTGCCGACAGCGTCCAGCGATCGGGTTTGCCTCTTGCAAGATGCTTACCAGACTCGTGCGCAGTTAATACGGCAGGGCAAACGCGAGAGGGAATCTTTTGGTATAAGTGCAAGGGAAAAAACGGGGGAAGAGAGGATTATGAATTGTGGCAATATCCGAATGTTTTGATAACTATATAAATGAATATAAAGTATACTCAAGCTCAATTCTCCAAAGGCATTGAATTATTGTATTTTCTTTGTTCACACCAGGGCCTTTGCTTTCATGAATGTTGTGACGTGAGACGCCGTGAGGGATGAAAGAGAGGTGGTCCGTGCGCCCCCCCTCACATGACTTGCCGTGAGCCTCCCAGCCTCAACCTTTGCCCATCCTAGGCTTGACATCATTCCGTCGCGCCTCAGAGCCAAACGAATCGCGCCGGATCAAACAGCGAAATAAACGGCCACGTGCGTTTATACGAGACACAGACGTGGCATAATTACGATAGGCTACCGACTGGAGCCACGGACCGAGTATCTTTCTTCGGTTGCGGAAAGCGCCAAATCGAAACGCGACCGGCGTCCGCCACGATCCGCTCTCGATACTTTTTTTTTGTACGATTTTATGCGATATCCCGCGCGGCGCAGCAGAAGAACCACGCGCATCGCATACTGTCATGTGCCGATGCTGAGACGAGAATACTTTGTCCTCGATTGAATGAACGCCTGAGCTGCACTCTGACGAGTCGCCCTTGTTCTTGTCAGGGAGTGAGCCTGGGGCTGGGTTGGAGGTTGGCAGATGCCGGGTGTTATCGTCAACATGGAGAACGGCGACGCGGGCGGCTCGCGCTCCGATCATGACAGGAACCAAGTTAACGGAGTGCATGGTTCCGAGAATGATGCGGGCGCCGCGCAAGTTGCCAAGGGCAAGGCTTCGGCCGACGCCTCACAACGACCGATGCACACCGAACTCCCTCTCAGAATGAACGACCTCCCCGACGAAATAGTACACATCACGCAGGGCTTCGTGCCCGTATCGCTGCTCCTGACGCGTTTGGCGCAGCGGACGCATAATGCGCTGCAGGACAAAGTTGCCGAGTTGGCCAAGATGCCTGTGCCCGGAGGCGCGGTTAATGGCAACGCGAACCACTCTGCCAGCGGCCCGGACGATACTTCTGCTGAGAACCTGCGCAAAAAGGCGTCCTTGCTGCACTTTGCGCAGGACATGCATGCGAAATGGGTCAAGGCGCTGGTCATTACGGAGTGGAGTCGCAAGTCGGAAATGGTCAGCAAGCTGATCGACCTCAAGTTTCATATTGACCAGCAGCGGATTTTATACGACGCGGCTGTGGATAGCATGGTGAATGTCAAGCGCGATCTGACATTTGCTCGTATGCCGAGCCCCGATCTCAAGACGGCACTACAGATTCTCTCGACAGGAAACGCTCCCTGGATACCGGATCACGGATACATCGAGCCGCCTGCTTTGACGCCGAGGGAGCAACTGAAGTGGATCAACGACTTAAATACGCTATTATCACTAAGGCTCAACCTGGACGACTACGATAAGATACCTCACCATTTCAGAAACTACAAGATCGACTCGGGGAGGGTAACATTTACAGTGGCTGGAGAGTTCGAGGTGGAGCTTACTATTGCTGATGAAGACTTTGAGAAGCAGTTTTGGTTTATCGACTTCCGCTACGCCTTTTCTCCAGCTGCCGCTTCTCTACCCGACTCACTACGCGCTTATCTAGAGGCTTGTGTCAACGACACACTGTCCAAAGACGGCTTGACTGGCTGCTACCAGTTTTTGCATGAGGTCGTGCTGACATCGAAGATAAACGAACTACGGAGGCAAGCTCTCCAGCTCAGCAAAACGTCCTGGAACGGAACAATCGTCGTCGAGCCCTTGAACCGCGCCGTTGCCATCCAGTATTGGTCATCCCGCGCTTCCTCGACCGGGCTCAAGAGCTGGGTCTTGATCGCAATCAATAGCGGCAAGAAGAATGGCAAACAGGACGCCAGGTCTTCGAGCCATCTTGTCGCAAAGTGGTATAGAGATAACAAGGAAGTCAAGGACGTCGAGTTGGCCCTGGATACCACGAACCTATCAGCTGAAGCGCTACTGAAAGAAGTTGTCGGACGACACGTCGAGTATATTCTCAGGAGCATCCACGGCAAGCTGCAGGCAGCGCCGCGGTTTAAGCGACGTGAGGCTGCCATGGAACTGCACATTGCAAGGCACGATGCTGGCTCGAGCTACTTGTCAACGCAAGTCGGGTCGAATGACAAAACATCATTACTGGTGGAACCGACCACGGGTGTGTTTGCAGTCAAGCCGCAAACGAAATTCTCCATTCAATACGAACATCAGCTCAACAATGGCAAGCGTGCCGCGGAAGATGGCGTCACTTGCCTGGAGAATGTGCGCTGCGCTGTTTTGGAGGACGAGCTCAACCGACGTGGCAGTGCGACTGGATGGCAGACACAGAAAGCACCACTAACACTTGAAGAGACGAGACAAGTCACGAAGCAGCGAGACTGGACGAGGAGCATATGGCTGCGGAAAGACGGCTGGACGGCGGAATGGTTCGTCGTCGTGTTTCTGGGCCTCGGCGGCGATGAGTGGTGGCTAGTTGAAGCGTAAGTAAACCCCGATTGTCAAACGTGGGAAGTAGATATTAACGGAGATACAGACACCGGGGCGAGAGCAAAGCAAACCGATTCCAGGCCAGGCTACCGCTAAGCAACGGACAGCCCGACTTGTCAGACGCGTTCTGGAGCAACTTGACGCTCTTTGCCACTGGCATGATTGCCCAGGCTGTCGACATGAGAGAGCTGCACCGCCATAGAATTAAGAGCAGATCTAATGACTGTGCAAATCTGGCGCTGCCCCAGCAAGTCCGCCTACCGGCCATCGAAGTCGACCTATCCGTCATGTTCCCCGCCATGGTGTTTGAGACGGCAGCCAAGTCAAAGGCAGACGCTGCCGGCGCCAATAAGGATGCCGAGACCATCGCGGCCATGCACCAAAACATTGCGCCCCAAGGGCCAAGGCAGCCGTGGGCCAATAACATTGTCACAATACGGTTCAAGGGCGTGCAGTCGCAGCTCAAGGACGGCGAGTACCAGCTCGTTTGTGTCTCCGAGGCTCTCCTCAAGGCTCGTAAGCAGGCCAAGTTTAACACTCTCAAGGGCAGCGTCGACCGCAACTTGTCGTACGATGCCAAAAAGGGAGAGTTTTCTTTGCGGATGGAGCATGCTGTGGGCGAACCTGTGCTTGCGACGCTCAAATCACGAATCATGGCAATCGACCGCTTCGTCAACTTCCTCGAGGCAATCGAGAAGTACAAGGCCGTCATCACCCCAGTGTCTGTGACGCTCAAGCAGGTGACGTTTTACTATCAGGACAAACACGCCGAACCGCCAAAGGAAGGCGCAGAGCCGCTGCGCTGGAAGGTTTCGCTTGACCTGTCACGAGACGAAATCGATATTGACATCGAAAAGGGCAACCCGCATCTACGGGTCGTCGATCTGATGAAGCGCCTGGTCAACAGCGACGGCGGCATCCCCGCGTTGATGGGCTGGCTCCCCGCGTCGCTGCAGGCGCTCGAGGCCATCAGCAAGATGGAAACACGTTGGGAGGACGCCCAGTCTAAGCGCACGGGTCAGCTCGAGTTTTCCATGAAGGCGCTGTCGTGGCTGAGCATCCGCTACTGGATGCCCAACGCCTCTCCGGCCAAGGAAGTCGTCTTGGACGTGCGAACTAAGATTCGCCGTGGCGAAGCCTGGTGGCACGTATGGCGCTCCGACGCGGGCGTCTCCGCCACGCCTGAGGACGAGTTCACTACTGCTCTCAAGGGCATTTGGAACGGCAAGGGCGAAGGCTGGATCGGCCTGTCGACGGGCGCAGCAGCACGGGCAGAAGGCGGAATCGTGCCTATGTTGCTGGCGGTCGACGAGGCCATTAGGTCGGCAGTTGATGGTGCTTCTGCCAGTGCGCAAGGCTCTGGTACGCAGCCGCTCGCACAAAACAATGCTCAAGACATTGTTGTTTTGGATTAATTGTATTTACGTTTACACGGGGAAAACTTATTTTTATTCATGCCGGTTTCTAAAAAGGAACGAAACGGATTGCTGGAGTTTGATGTTGCTCTGTCCAGTGCACAAACGGGATATGGAGCTTGAGCTTTATTTTTTTGTATTAGCGACATCAGGAAACTGAAGCGGGAAGGAGAAACGTGCACAAAACCGAGATTAGCAGGAGAGGAAGCACAACTGTAATGATACCTAAATAAAACATACAAAACTATTTTACTACATTCATGGGCGATTTTGCCGCGTAATGTGTCTCTAAGTAAGAGCCAAGCATGTATAATGTACAAGGTGAAAACGCCCCGTTAGATACTCTAGGGTCTTCTATGAAAGTTGCGAACGCGAACATACTCCTGCGAGACGGCAATCTCATTCGGGACGTGGTCGAAACCCTCCAGGCCGGTGGTGCGCTTGCCATCGATGACATTCATGGCAGCGTCGTAGCCCGCGCGGATGCCCGACAGCGCTCCGGGGCGGGTATACGAGCCACCGGCGACGGCGAGGCGGCCATCAAACGCCGTCTCGAGCTCCTGGTGCGCGGCATTCATGCGCTCGCGGTGGCCGACGACGTGCTGCGGGATGCAGTCGCGGGCGAGGCGCGCCATGGCGAACCGGGGCGTGTCGCGCGGGATGCCGAGGTGGCGCTCCAGCACAGCCTTGGCCTGCTCGAGGGCTTCTTCCTCGGTCGGCGGCGTTACGCCATCGTAGTAGTGGCCGCCCATGAGGACGAAGAGCTTGGTGCCCTTGGGCTCGTCCGCGGCGCCGGCGCCGACGTCCGAGTCGAAGAAGACGCCGAGCGCGCGCTCCGGGTTCTGCTCCTCTGGTACGCCGCGCGGGATCAGGTAGCCCAGGCCGGCTGGCTTGATGTTCTCCAGCGGGAACCAGACGTTGACTGTCATGATGGACACGGTGCTCGTCTTGGCGAGAGAGGGGAGTGTATTGTTTGTGATTTTGGAGAGGGGCTCGGCGAGCATGGTGGATATCACCCTGTTGTACGCTGTGGGTGCTTTCTCCGTGCTCAGGATCTGTTTTTCGTCTTGTTAGTAAAGGATTCATAGATTGAAGAGACGGGATGGGATGACGTGGATTTCGTACGTTGATAGTTCCGTCGTGATTGCCAGGGGCAATGTTGCGCACGGGGGAGTTGAGCTTGATAGTCACATTGGGCGCCTCCCGCAGCGCCGCCTCGAGCGCATTAGGCAGCGCATTCATGCCCGCGGTACCAAAGTGCATCATGGAGCCCCTCTTCTCGAGCGCGAGCGCGCGCACCATCGGGTCGCTGCCCAGCTTCTGCATGAGGTCGTGCTCATGCTTCTCCATGACGTAGGCGTCCGGGCCGCCCGAGCCGGAATGTACCCTCCAGTACAGGCCGTCGAGGGCGCTGCGCGCGCTCAGCTTCGTAATGTCGCCGCCGTGGATGCCATGCACCATGGCGGAGATGAGGTTGTCGCCAATGGTGCGGCTGCCCGTGAGCGCCGCGAGCCAGTCCGCAATCGACATGTCGTGCTTCGGCACCTTGGACGCGTAGCTCTCCTTTTGCCGGTAGTACGCGGCCATGCCCTTGAACGCTGGCCAGATGGCCGACCGCAGCAGCGGCTCCGTGAATACATCGAACAGGTTCATCGGCGGCACGCGCACGAGGTGGTCTGGGTAGTAGATGAAGCGGGGGCGGTCGGGCGGCGAGTATAGCTTCAGCCCTAGGTCGAGAATCTGCGAGACCGTGGAGAGTTAGCAAGTCGGCAGCTAGAAAAAAGCCCAGGCGTCGCAACGTACAAGGTTATACAGGACAAGGTCATCATAGCGCCGCGTATCCCGCGAGAGCGACGTGAACGACCTCGGCCCACGCTCAAAGGCGACGTTGCCCGTCACGCCGCCCACGCTGACGGGCACATTGTCCGTCCAGATCCAGCCGCCCAGCCGCCCGCTGCCCTCGTAGAGCGTAATCTGCGTCGTCGACGGCAGCTCCTTGGCGAGGTAGTACGCCGCCGTGAGGCCGGTGAGGCCGCCTCCCACGACGGCAACGTGCTCCTTTCGCGGCTCGGTCGAGTAGTGGCATGCTAGCCGGGCAGGCCGTTGCTGGCAAGGCGTCGACGCCGCGACGCAGCGGGCAATTGTGCGGCCGCAGCTTCTGCGGATGGGGGACTGGCGCAGCAGGCTGCTGGCGGCATCGTTGGCGCACCTCCTGCTCATGGTTGGGATTCCAATTGCTCACGGCATAGGCTGCAATGTTTGCCGTTGTGTTTCCCAGCGGAAGTGCGGGCGGGTGGTGGCGTGAGGCGAGGTGCGGTTGTGACGCGGTGGAGTCGTCGGGTGCGGTGTCGAGGTGGTCCGATCCCGACGTGCTAACCCGAGCTTCTTTTACTTTTTCTTTTGAGAGTGAATATTCACTGAGTGATACGGAGACGTATTTTATAACAACAAGAGAATCGCGCTACTATGCTAGAGCTCTTCATTTTATGAAGTTGCTCCGCGTAGCAAAATCTTTTTACCGCTTCTACCCTTCTGCAGATATGTCATGTTATATACACGCCATCAGTATAGGCTTCAGTCTTTTGCCTGTTCCGAATAGCTCTACCACACCCATCCGTCCCCAATTCCAAAAACGCCGCCCATGTAATCCACTTCCCCATATTACAGGTATAAAACTTTGCTTCAACATTAAAAGTACACGGACCTCCAAGTTTTTTGGCCCTTGGCCCCCTTAACCGATAACATCCGCCTCTTGCGCCACTGCCTCCTGGTTGGTATCTTGCTTCATTTCGTCGTCAGGCTTGACGGCCTCCTCGCCAGCCGCCTCATCAACAAACTTGCGGTCGCTCACGTGCTCTGCTCCATCCGCTGTCCAGACCTTGTCCTTAAAACCGCCCTGCTGCCCCTCGTCGTGGGTAAAGGCGCAGTGTGGGTTCAAGCAGGGGTTGAACTTGCACTTGGTCTTGACGTGCGTAAACTTGCAGTTCTCCGTTGTGCAGCCCGCTCCGTTGCGGCACAGCGGCATCGAAGGGTGCTTGAACGGGCACTGCGGGTTGTGGCAGTTGGGGAAGAACTTGCAGTCTTGCTCGCCTTGGTGAGCAAGCTTGGCTGCCGGCGATGGGTGCCGTCCGACACACTTGCGGTTCTTGCAAGCAGCACCAAAGCTGCAGGGATCGTTGACGTCCACGGATGATCCGGGCGGGGCCGCGGGCGACTGATGCGCAAACTTGCATTCGCGGTTGGTGCAGCGCAGGTTGTACTTGCAAACAGTCTCGTCGGGGTTGGGCGGCTCGCGGCCAGCCATGTCGACGTCGTCGCTTTCGCCCGTCTTCTCGCCGTTTTCGCCGGTTCCATTGTTGTTTCCCTGTCCTTGTGCCTGTCCCTTGCGGAAGTTCTTGCGGTTGGGATCTTGCACTCTGTCAAAGAGCGACTTGCCACCACGTCCGCGGCCGTGACCCTGGTTGGGTCCAGTCATCAGCTGTTGTGATAGTTGGAACATCATTTGGTTCTGCTGCTCCAGCATGGCCATGAGCTCCATCTGGTTTGGCTGCTGGCCGTTCATCATCCACTGCTGTCCACCAGCGGCAAGGCCGGCTTGAACGTTTCCAGGGCGAATGTTATTCATGCGACCGCCACGGCCACGTCCTTGAACACCACCACGGCCGTGGCTGTTGATGCGCTCGTTTCCAGTTTGGCCACGGACGCGATGCAGGACATCGGTCCTGTCCATGGCTTTGTTCATGTGGCCGAGCATTCGTCCGCCGCGACCGCCGCGGTTGCCGTTTCGCATGGCGCGTGGGCCAGTCGGGCTATATCTTGTCAGCTATGCGCGCATACATGTGAAAATCCAGAGTCTACTTACGCGTTGAGTTCCGACACATCGGCATTCATATCTGTATCCATTTCCGAAGCGCCTTCTTGTTGTTGGGCGCCGGGTTGGCCTCCGTTTAATTGCGCATTGAGCACGTCAATCTGTTGGAAGAGCCATTTTGAAAATTCGCGTACGCCTGCGTCCTCTGGGCCGAGGCCAAGCAAATCGACAGCGAGATCAGTGGCAATCTCTTCTTCTGAGCGGCCGTTGACGAGCATGAGGATTATGTACTCGGCGAGGCCAGAGGCTTCGGATTCGCCGGCCCAGCCGACTTCTTGTAGCTTGGGCTGGATCGCCGCATTGATGGCGTCCGCCAGGGGTGTGTTGAGGGCAATCTCGACAGGCATGTTTGCGCCGAGTGTCGCCAGGCGATGATGCGCTAGTGGCGAGAGTCTGGTAAGATTTCACGCGTCTTCGCAAACAAATGTCGTGTCGGCAGGTGAGGTTTGCGTTGGTGTAATGGCGGGCTCGCGTAACTCGGAGAAACCGTCGTAACGATAGTGTTTGCACGGAAGAAAAGTCCCACAAAGGGACGGATGCAGTTCGTGAGTTGGCGTGTCGTGGTGATGGTCCCAGGCAAGCTCTGCCGGGATGAAAGAGGCGTCGAGAGCCACTGCGTAGTCACGTGACCGATCGCGACCAGCGACCCAGTTTGTTTGTCAGCAACGCTGGCGCTTGTGCCGCCCAGCAAACGCTCACCAGACGGGTGACTGCATGAGGGCGGCGGCAACCGCAAATCGGGCTTCATTACCAATCACTGCCGAAAAGAAAGATTATATGATTCACGTACTCTGCCAAATCAATTTTGGCTGCTTTTGCGCGGGCCGTTGCTGACGGAAAGCTGCACGGAATCCGGTAGAATGCCATCGAGTATACACGGCACCGTCATGCCATCGCACCAAGAGGCCCTTGCGGCAAGATTGAGCAAAGTGCTGTATACCCAAAGTCCCTTTCGCAGGCACCAGAATAAGTAAGCTCTAGCTACCCTGCGCGATTCGATCAAGGTAAAATGAAGCACCTAAATGCCCCCGCCATACCGGCAGCAGAGAACGACTAAGACCGCGGCTGCAGCACTTCGAAAAGGCAGACTATGGGCATATCCGCACTGATAATCGAAGTACCGCCGTCCTGCAGAGATGATTCCTTCCGTGCCAATGTTATCACAATACTTACGTGTCATATGAGCCCACGACGAGTCTCAGCGCAGGCGCTCGGAGATGATCACCCTCACGACTACCACAATGTATGATTTGTACTTTCGCAGCTAGCATGTACTTACTTTACTACGTATTGGAAGAATTGCACGACCTCGAATAGCCGCTGGACAGTCAGGCCGACTGTCGACCACGGCTTTGATCGGTAGATACCTCTGCCTTTCCACTGCCTCTCATACGCCGCGGAAACGGATCTTAATATCAGCAAGGCATTTTAAACAAGAAATAGCAGAATCGGGCGCTCACCATGTTCTGCAAAGCCATTCGTCTATTCCGTACTCCGTGCACGCCTCGCCGATCATGCGTTGCAGTCGGAAAGTCGGCCCCCGCGAAATCGCCGGATGCCTAACCCGCTCCCCCGGAGCACTCATGTTGGCCCGCCGCCCCGCGATGTCGAGCATGGGCTGACGGATGCTGACCATGGGGACTTGGCAATCCGTTCCAAAGCAGTTCAGAGGTATAGAGGGAGAAAGTACAGCTTTACTGCTATGTTGGCTGTTCTGTAAACTGTGCCTGTCCTTTAGTACGCCCAAATGCACAACACTTGGCACCGTATCTGAATCCCGCGACCAGGCGAACCCCGGCCGATCATGACATACGGCCGGGCATGGGACCCCCACAATCTTCGGCCTGGAGCTGCGCGGACGCGGCCCCAGTTCCCCAGCTATGAGCGGCTGAGAGCTCAATCACAAGCCGCTGAAATGCCAATGTACGCCACACCACGCACGTTGGAGAGTCGTCCCGCGGCTCCGTTCCATTCCCCCACACATGGGAATATTTGGCGTCCTCGCCAGCGCACTTATATGAAACCCACAATGTTCCCCCCTTCCTCTCTCCCTATTTCCCTCTTGCTGCTTTATGCATCTCTGCCAGTCTTGAATTGATTTGAACAGTTTTAGATAGTTCACGGCAGAAATCAGCTCTCTACCAGAATGGGTCTCGTCGAAGCTCTCGTCGAGCATATCTCGACCAAGTCGGTGGTGCTGTTCGTCATTGGCGCATTGGTGGTGCGCTTTATCGTCCAGCGTGTAGATGAGCGCATCCGCATCCGCCGCCTCGGACGACCGGGCCGCGACCTCACTACTTGGGTACCATGGGGTAAGTTATTCCAGGCCCAAGGAGAGCGCTGCTTGCCATGTTACTGACGGACCTCTGTTAGGTCTTGACTTCCTCGTCAAAGGTATCCGCGTCTCTCGCTCCAACCAGAACCTCCCGTACTGGCGCTCGCTCTTTTCAGAGTCAAAGGGATGGACGGCCCAGGTCCGCGTCATCAACCAGCCCATCATCTTCACCGGCGACCAGGAGAACATCAAGGCGCTGCTTGCCACGCAGTTTACGGACTACGGCAAGGGCGAGCCTTTCCACCGTGACTGGCAGGACTTCCTCGGCGACAGCATCTTCACCACAGACGGCGCCCAGTGGCACAATAGCCGCCAGCTTATCCGGCCCCAGTTCACTCGCGACCGCGTCAGTGACCTCGACTGCTTCGAATCGCACATGACGACCTTTTTCCGCGCCATGGCCAACGGCGGCCCGCTGAATGGCGCCGACCAGCCCGTTGATATGGCCAGCATTGACGGCAAGGTCATGGACATTTCCGACCTCTTTTTCCGCTATACTCTGGATGTGGCTACCGAGTTCCTCCTCGGCAGTGACGTCCAATCTCTAACGTAAGTGACAATCGTGGGCTGCAGATTTATACGCAATTCTTCTAACTCCAATCTTTAGGACCGTCAAGCAAGAGTTTGCCGAAGCCTTCAACGACGTCCAGCACATCCAAAATATCCTCGCACGAACCGGTGACCTCCGTCCATTCATCCCCAAGGCTGCATTCTGGCGCGGACTCGACACCATTAACAACTTTGTCAACCACTTCATTAACAAGGCCCTGCTCCTCAGCCCTGATGAGTTGAGCAAGAACACAAAGTCTGAGAAGGGCTACACTTTCTTGCACGCTCTTGCCGGCTTTACCCGCGACCGCAAGGTCCTCCGCGACCAGATCATTGCCGTCCTCCTTGCCGGTCGCGATACCACAGCCTGCACACTCTCTTGGGCCCTGTACGAGCTTGGCCGCCACCCGGAATGCGTCACCAAGCTCCGCCGCGAGACTCTCGAGACTGTCGGCTCCACGAACCCACCCACGTACGAGAATGTCAAGAACATGCCGTACCTCAAGGCCGTCATCAACGAGACACTCCGTCTTTATCCCGCCGTGCCGTTTAATGTGCGCCTGGCGCTCAAGGACACCACGCTGCCTCGTGGTGGTGGCCCCGACGGCACCGAGCCGCTGCCCGTGCTCAAGGACACGCCCGTTGCGTACTCTACTCTCTTCATGCAGCGCCGACAGGACCTATACCCGGAACCTTCCGAAACATATGCTGCTGCGGAGGTCTTTAGCCCAGAGCGCTGGGACAGCTGGCACCCCAAGCCTCACGAATACATTCCCTTCAATGCCGGCCCTCGAATCTGCATTGGTCAGCAGTTCGCCCTCACAGAGATGAGCTACGTCCTTGTCCGCATGTTCCAGCGATTCGAGTCGGTAAAGAGTCACATGTATGAGGTCGACGGTGGAAATCCCGTTCTCAAGTCAGATATTGTCCTGTCGCCAGGGCAAGGCGTGCGCGTCTCATTCCAGACAGCCAAATGATATAAGTTTAGGACATAGCAAGATATATGTACATGTAAAATTTTATCAAGTCATCTCATTAGCAACGATTTTATAGCAAATCATTGATATCTATGTATATACTGGGCAATCCTTCTCTCCATCTCCTCGACTTTAATTCCTTCCAAAGCTGTCCTTGACAGCCTTGCCGAAGCGTGATATAGCCTCATTCATGTTCTCTGCGCTCGCCGACGCAAATGTCGCGCGGAAGAACAGGCCAGGCAGTTCCTTGTCGCTCTCGGCACGGAACCACGAGCCGCGCGCAATGAGCACGCCACTCTCGATGCACGCATCAAAGATTTCCTCCTCGATTTCCTCAAGGCTGCGCTTGCCGGCGGAAGGGTGCTTGGAATAATCCACGGTAAACCACAGCTGCATTTCAATATTAGCTTATGCATTCAACCAACTTTCTACAGTTTGCGCAAAAGGTGTACTTACAAACATGCCAGCAGCGGGGGGAACCCAGCTAACAAGATCAGTTGGTAGGTTATCCTCACAGGCTGCAAGGAGCGCGTCTCTCTTCTTGGTATATTCGAGGCGCAGGTTGATCAGCCAGCGCAGATATCCGTCGTGGCCCCAGGTCTCGTCCAGCAGCTTGTGGAGGATGACCTGGGAGAAGCCGTTGGGTCCCTGCGAGGCGACTTCGGCGTGGCGCTGGTATCTTTCGACGATTTGCTCCGAGGCAACGATCCAGCCCATTCGTGAACCGGGAATAAGAACCTTGGAGAAAGAGTCTAGGCGCATGACGCGGCCGTCGACATCCATGCTCACGTATGTGGGGATGAGCGAAGACACAAACTCGTCGACGTTGGCGGGAGCAGGAGCATCGGGCTGCCCACGACCGGTGTACGGCTGCATCTGCAGGAAGTAGTACGGCTCATCCTCGAGAATGTAGATGTCGTGCTTCTGCGCAATCTTGTAGATGGCCTTGCGGCGCTCCGCGCTCTGCGTGGCACCAGTCGGGTTCTGGCCCGAGGGCACAGTGTAGAGGACGTGAGGCTTGCGGGCGCCGCGGGCAGAGGCGTCCCAGTTGGTCAGAAGCTCATCCATGGCCTCGGGGACCAGACCCTCGTCGTCGATGTGGACACCAAATGTCTTGACGCCGAGAGGGTGGACAGTCTCCAGCGCCGTAGAGAAGCTAAACTCTTCAGTAAGGATGGAGTCGCCACGGTCCTTGTCGCAGAACATGCGCAGTGCCTGTTCGAGGGAGCCAGTGCTGCCGATGGTCTGGCAGACTCCCCAGTCGGCGTACGGAGGCTGGCAGACGATTTCGGTATGCTCCGTCAGGAAGCGCATCATCTGCGCCGAGCCGGTCGCCTGGCCGTAGTTGAGGGCGATGGAGAGGTCGTAGTCGGACTTTCCTTCCTGCATGTCGTACTTTCCAATGCTGAGAGTTTGGCCAGACTCTATGGTTTCCTTTTCAGAGAAGTTGGGTACGTTGGGCACCTTGAAGTCAATCTCCGCAAAGGGGAAGACTTGGCTGGAGGGAAGACCGCCGCCAAGGGAGATGAGGCCGGGGTTCTTGAGAAACCTGGCGGCCTGCTTAAGCGTGCATGGCTGGCGGGCAAGAGACTCTTTGCTCAGATGGTCTGTATTTGTTAGCTCAATATCCTGTACTTTTCTATGGAGCATGAACTTACTGTCCCAGCGCTTGGCCTTGGGCTTTCCGTCTTGCTGAAGGGTGCGTTAGTAGGGCACATCAGATCGACACCGGTAAACTTACCGAGCCTTTGAACATGTCGCTCGAGGACGCGGCCGCGATACCAGCCTTGAGCTTGCCAGCCTGGGCGCGACGCGCGTTGATCGCATCGATAACCGAGCCCTGGCCATGGTTGGCCGCCTCTCCATTACCGTTCTGCATGATGCGCGAGACGTTTACGTTAAGGGCAGGTGAAGGCGAAGGGTACAAAAGTCGAGAAGTGAGTTACCAAGGCGTATTGGAATATTGCGGGCCGGTGTATGTATGAATCAACCGTGACGGCGAGTATAATGAGTGACGTGATGGCAGCAAACAAACGGTGTGTTGGACAGGTGTTGAGTTTTCCGGGTTGTAAGTGGACGGGTTCCGGCATGGTAGGGCGCGGATCACACGCCCCGGTGCCGGAGTTTGTGGGGCCAAACCACCGATCCTAGCCGTGTGTCCCGCCACCACCGCCCACCAACGGCCGAGCTTCAGCGGCTCCTACCCCCGCGTTTGCAGGAAGCTGGAGGGTTGTGCCGCTCCATTGGTGCGGCTTCCAAATACGACGGTATGGGCTCCTCTTATTCGAGAGCCGAGAGTTGAAGGCGTACTCCGTAGCCATCGTCTCTTTCCGTAGCTGGCAAGCTAATGCACTATTCATTCTTAGTCCAAGTTAGCGACACAGCTATTTAGCCAATACAAAGTGGGCAGACTGTCGGCAGACTGTCGGCAGAATGCTGAGCTGGTCACGCCTTGGACTCATATCTGGGATAGAAAGAGATTATGCTAGCTAGAACAGCTCATTAAGTTTTATGAAAAGCCGTTCTTCGCTTTTAAGATGAGCTAAAATGGTTTCTTGGTAGCATTATAGGCCAGGTCTTTATTCCCGCGTCGTGACGCTGACATTCCCTGCGTTGCCCAACACACCTAGAGCTACAAATTTTACGACCAAAATGTATTACTACATGATAAAATGCCCTTGAAGAATCATAATCCTAACTCTGCATCGGATATGTACCCCATACAAGTATAGAGGTGTTGCAGCGCAGCGATCTGTACCCCTGTCCATCCCCATTAGGTAAGCGTGCCACATGCGCCAGAGCTCCCCAAGCTCCAACGTCACCCGCAAGCCGCCCCGTACATCAAGGCACCAATTGCTGCAGCTCCGAGATCCAGATACGGCAATGTCTGCTTGCATACAAGCCGATATCCTCCATCGATAGCGGCAATGTATTGGCCCGTGGGGACCCCGCGGATATACGCAACCAGCAGCAATCGAGCTTCGGGGTCTAATCTCTACGTGTCTTACGATGGCCTGCCGAGCCCCAACGCGGCTCCTAACGCGCCGCCGTCTCCAAGCCGCTCGCCGAACAAAGAGGAAGACGAACCTCCTCTAGCGACTCCTGTAACCCCCGCCACGCCTGCTATAGAACCGGTTGAACATGCCGAGCCTGCCGAGCATGGCGGTGCGACGTCGACATCGCGAACTCCTGAAGCCAACAGCGTGCCCCTCAAGGACCCGACCCTGGCACTGCGCGTATCGAGAACGGGACACATGTTTGCCGTGATTACGGCCACATCAATAACACTTTGGCAGACAAAGGTGAGTTTTTTACACCCTAAGGTTGTTTTTCTTTGCTAATTGCGCAGCCCACCGTTATTCTTGCCGTCGTGGTGCGGTCTGACTCCTCGATACAATCTTACGGCCGCAACGTCGACCTCCTCTTGCGCCCCGACTCTGCTATTCTCGTTGTGCGAACTTCGCAAGGATACCTCATAACATACTCTATTGCGACAGACGGCGAATCACGCGTTTACAAGCCGCAGTTTACCAACTATCACAATGTCCAGCGCCGAAAGCAAAGCCTCGTCGGACCCATGTCAGGGCTGCGGCCCGAGCAATACTTTTGGGGACCGGGAGAGGGCTCTGGTGTGCGCGATGTCAGCGTTCGCTTTCGCATGGTGATCAAGGTCGAGGGAGGTATAGAGTCTGCCCTCGCTCTCGATGATGAGCTCGTAGTGGCTACCACCAAGCCTGCTGCCGTGCAATGCATACGATGGACGCCCGACAGCAATGGTTCGCAGACCCGGACGGAACTAATGAGCCGTATGGGATGGGCCGAGAAGAAGGCTTGCATAACGGAAATGACGCATGACCGACCAATGAATCTTTCTACGTGGATTGCGAGCGATGGCCGAGCGTATGCCGTTCAACGACAAAAAGAATCCGCAGACGAGGAAGGGAAGAAGCTGTTCAAGGGATACTGCTTCCATGTACCGGATAAAGACCGAGGAACAGCAGTGAGGGCAGTGATCAACGCGCGGTTTTCGCTCATCGCCGTCGGATGCAGCGACGGTACTGTCCACGTATACTCGGTTCGCGATTACGCTGGCAACATTGCGCACTCACATACACAAGTTATTCCCACGTCAACCTCAACCGCCGGCGCTTTAACATATCTCGGCTATTCTCCCGACGGCTACTGCCTCTTTGCAGGCTTTGAGAACGGGTGGGCTACGTGGAGCATGTTTGGCAACCCCGGTAGCCACAGCTTCGGCGCTGAGTCCAATGTCGACGAGCCTTGGCTTACTGGAATGGTTGGCGCGTCATGGATTGGCGGCGGATCCGAGGTCCTCATGATTGGCCGACAAAATGAAGCTGTATGGGCGCTGGAAATGGCCAAGAGTGCGGTCACGGGCTGCTACAACGACTCAAACGTGTTCCGAACCGTGTTACAAACATCTACTGGCATAATGGTATATCGCGGCTACGACCTGCCGGATATGACGACCATATCTGCTGAGCCGTTTCTGTGGCACACGGCCCGCATCCCTGCTACCTATCTCGTCAACCAGTGGCCCATTCGCCAGACGGTCATATCCCCAGACGGACGTTACGTTGCGGTCGCCGGCCGTCGCGGCCTAGCACACTATAGCGTCAACAGCGGCCGTTGGAAGACGTTTACCAACGAAGCAGCAGAAAACGAGTTTCAGGTTCGTGGCGGCATGTGCTGGTATAGGCACGTGCTGGTTGCGGCCGTTGAAGGAAACAAGACGTACGAGCTGCGGCTGTACTCGCGAGAGACGGCTTTGGAACCCTCACAGGTTCTCCATACACAGCAGCTCCCGGCCCCTGTTGTCCTTGTGACTACGTCGGGCGAAGATTCTCTTCTCGTCTACACATACGAGAACTTATTATATCACTTTATATTTACGCCGTGGTCAGAGTCCATCAAGCTGGTACAAGTTGGCCAGATTGCGTTTCACGGCATTGTGCGGTCGCCCGCCAGAGTTCGCGGTCTCAGCTGGATTCTGCCCGAGAGCCAAATACGGGATGGTGACCCGTCACAAGATGTCGCCGTGGCGTCGGTCATCTTCCTTGTGGACGGGAAGTTGGTGCTACTGAGCCCTTCCATGAATGACGAGGGCCAGCTCAAGTACGACATGCGCGTCATAGCACAGAACGTGGAGTACCATGCAAGCATGAGAGACCAGCCGCTGCTCAATGTGGCTGGGTCGGACTTGCGCCCTCCAGCCCTCGTCGACTCACTCTGGGTATTTGACGGTATGAATATGAAGGCGTGGACGAGCACTGCTCAGGTGCTGGACGCTGCCGCAGAGGGCAAGGATATTCCGGCTCCTGTCTCATTTCCTGTCGACTTTTACCCTCTCTCCGTCTTGCTGGAAAAGGGAATTCTCCTTGGTGTGGAATCCAATCTCGTGCAGCGAAGGGATGTCAAGTTTTCATTTTTCCGCTTCACGATCCGAGTAAGTTGACTCACGCGTAATACTTCGTTCAGCTGCTAATATCCTACTTAGACACACCTCGTGCTACCCGATGTATTACGATTCTTCTTGCGCGAAAACAGAATTCAAGAAGCCGCCGACTTGTCCGAGCAGTATCAAGACCTGGCCTATTTCTCACACGGCCTGGAGCTGCTGCTTCACCGTGTATTGGACGAAGAAGCGGACGACTCACCAGCGCCCGAAGACGCCGTGCTTCCCCGTGTACTATCGCTACTGTCCTCATCTAAAGACTATCTGGATGTGGTTCTGCAATGCACCCGCAAAACCGAGGTCCGGCAGTGGAAGACGCTGTTTGCTTATCTACCGCCACCACAGGAGCTATTTGAGGAATCGTTGCAGCGAGGGTCGGTCAAGACAGCTGGTGGCTACCTGATTATCCTGTATACACTGGAAGAAGTTGGCTCGTCTACGGAACAGAGCGTGCGTGTCCTCTCGCGCGCGATGCAAGAAGGCGACTGGGAGCTGTGCAAGGAGCTGGCACGCTTCCTGGCGGCCATGGACGAGACGGGCGAGACGCTGCAGCAGGTTATGAAGATGGCCAATGCGAGCCGGCCCGAGCCCATGTCGCAGAGCAGGCTCGAGCTTCCGTCTGGCAGGTCCGGAGACGAGGCGTCGAGCGATGGCAGCACCATGAGTCCGATTATCAGCCCCGTCGCGAGCCCGTGAGCGAAGCATACTAAAGGAAAAGAGAAGACGGCAAAAATGCAAACAGAAAACAGGCTATGCCGTCGTGTATATATGTAATCTATGATCGTGGCGCGCTCTATACAATGTGTATCTTATTTTTACAAAAAAAGACGCTCTTTTTTTCCTTTACGCACAGCCGTACAAGCCATGCTGCTGAATATATGAATATACCGCCCCGGGCAAGTCGAGAACCCTCTCGCCGCCACGTAATTGCGCGCGAATCTTTGTCGAGCTGACGTCGTTTTCAAAGGCGTCGACGACCCAGACCTTGTCGTAGCGCTTGAGGGGTTCCAGCGCCGAGTCGCGGTTGGCGTGCATGGGGCGCTCGACAACAAAGACGCCGTAGTGGCCGACAATGACGTCGAGGTCCTCGCGGGGCCAGACGGCCTCGTCGCCCATTGTGACGGCTACATCGGCGCCAATCAGCAGCGCAACGTGTATGCGCTTGTCTCGTGGTAATGACGACGACAATGACGATGAGGCGGCCATCTTGTTGATCTCGCGGTCAATGTGCCGCATCACGTCCACGGTGGTCGTGTACACGGGCTCGCCCGTCGCCTCGTCGACCTGGTCCGCCTCCCAGCTGTCCACCATGATGTCGGTGCCCTCGACGGCGAGCTCGCACATGCGCAGGCGGTCGGCGGCGGGAGCGAGGTCCGTCTTGCGGTAGGCGTCGCTGACGGGGCTGAGGTAGCTGGCGACGACGGAGAAGGGGGAGTCGTTGCGCTCGTCGCGAATGTGCCGCTGCGCCATGGCGAAGAGCTGCGTGTGCAGCACCGTGATGGGCGAGAAGGAGCCGCAGGCTACCAGGACGAGCGGCGTCTTGCCCGGCGCGGGCGCCTGGAGCTTGTCTACCGGGAGCGTGTAGCCGCCCATTTGCAGTACTCTGTATGGTGTGGTGTGGTGTGAGAGTGTGTAGGTAGTTCTGGTGGTGGTGGTGTCGGACGCGGCGGGTTGCATGAAGTATGTAGAGTTCGACTCGGTTGCCTTGCCCCTCCCCCACCTATTTTACTGCTGTCGCCTAAAGGCACCGGTGTTCCTGCCTATCTTGCCGCCACTTTTCGGTTGCCTGGCAGGTGCTTGCGGCCGTTGTGGGGTGGTTCCGGAGCCGCGGTACCAGCGAGCTGGCTCCGAGAGGCTGAAGAGTCTCACTCGTGAAACTTACCGGCAGCAAAGGAAAGGTACAAAATTACAACCGAAAGACGGATGAGGCTATTACTGAAGGCGGCAGTCTACCAATTGCTAGATTCTATTTTCCTGAAAGCTTATTAAAGCAGTTGCAGTGTTCATCCGGCTGAAAGGATATACCTCCTCGGCCGTCCGGCGACAGAAGGGTTTTACATGTAGCAGCTGTGAAGGGGTTTCTTTTCTTCCGAGTTGATCGAATCAAGTAGACAGTGGTATTTCTGCCTCATCACAAATCATTTCTCGTATGGAAAAGGGAAAACACGCACAAGGACGCCAGGATCTGATTGGTTTACCTGCCGAGCAGTAATTGGGTGGTGATGGAGCCAATTCGGATGGCCCCATGGCGACATTAGATGCAATAACGCCCAGCCTATTATATATACGTTCTGTTGTAATTTTAAAATATTAACTTGAACCTGTCGGTGTAAGTGTTGTAGCTGCTGTACTGCCAGGGCACCTGACAAGGTGAGAACCCCTCCCCCGCTACCGTGTATTAGTAGTGCCATTGTCTGTAGACACAACCTGGCTATAATACACGCCACAGCTAATTATCAGCAAAATTCTATAGACAGAATACAGTACAATTATTTCATAAAATGATTCAGCTTTTTACTGCATAATACCTTCCATTTCCACGCCTCATCCGCCATATCCGTTGCCAAAAGTCACCGCCGGTCCCAGCCGCAGCGTCCCCAGATCACATGGCTGGCGCCAACCCCACCAACCCTTTTTGCGTCTTTCCCCTTCCTCGCAAAACACCAACCACCACCATCCAACCAACCATCACCACGACCACCAGCGCAGCACGAGCGCCCTCCGTTCCCGCTGCATCGCGCAGCGCCAACGCCGACGCCAACGTCAACGCGACGACACTCCCTTTCCCATCGTCGCCCCCCGATAAGAAATGGAGGATATGGAAAGCGAGACGGATAGCGACTACACCAGCTATTGGCGGGATTGGGTACGTTTCAGTCTCCCAATGGAAAGCATTTCTTTTTTCCTCCTCTGCTCGCCATTTACAAACAATCTTGATCCTTGAAAATGGTAACTAACATGTCCTTTTTCTCTCGCAGTTCATCTCGTCTCGCGGCAATGAATACTTTTGCGAAATCGACGAAGAGTACCTGATGGACCGCTTCAACCTGACGGGACTCAACGCCGAGGTGCAGTACTACCAGTACGCGCTGGACCTGGTGACGGACGTGTTTGACCTCGACTGCGATGACGAGATGCGCGAGACGATTGAAAAGTCGGCTCGTCACCTGTACGGGCTCGTCCACGCCCGCTACGTCGTCACGACGCGCGGCCTGACGAAAATGGTACGTTCTCCATTCCCCGGAATACATCGCCAAAAAGAAGAAATTCCTCTAGTAAAAAACGGACCAAAAAAGGCTAACGACTAACACCTGTATCGCAGCTCGAAAAATACAAAAAAGCCGAGTTTGGCAAATGCCCCCGCGTAGACTGCCTCCTCCACCCTCTCCTCCCCATGGGCCTCTCCGACATCCCCAACCACAAGCCCGTCAAGCTGTACTGCGCGCGGTGCGAGGACATTTACAACCCCAAGTCGTCGCGCCACGCCGCCATTGACGGCGCCTACTTTGGCACCTCGTTCCACAACATCATGTTCCAGGTCTACCCGGCCCTCATCCCCTCCAAGAGCCTCGAGCGCCACGTGCCCCGCGTCTACGGCTTCAAGGTCCACGCCGCCGCTGCCCTCGTCCGCTGGCAGAGCGCCCGCCGCGACGACATGCGCAAGCGCCTGAGGCAGGCGGATATTGAGACGCGCTTTCGAGATGACTCGGCTGAGGAGGATGAGGATGTCGAGTTTGAAGGTGTCGAGAGGGTGTGAGGCTATGCATCGACGTTCAATACGGATCCATTTTACGCTGGATCACTGATGACGTTGAGGGAGTGAGGTGAGGCTTTGGAGGATTCACGACTTTTTTGCTATTCTTGGGCGTTTAGGGATATACTTTGTTATTATTGATGACTTTTATAAAGAAAAAAAGAATTACTATTGATGTCCTATTACTACTGCTGCTTTCGTTTTGTTCGCCAGTGTCGCTATAACCAGTATCCATTACATTGCATTATACCCTCTCCTGATTCAGCCGTTGCATTTCCACCTCGCTGTAGTGGCCGTTGCCGCGGCTCTCATAGGGATTACCACGCGGGTCCTGCGCATGGGCGTAGGCACCATTGGGGGCAATTTCATGCTCCGGATACGCCTGGCGGCCATTTCGCTGCACCGGCGTCGCCGGATACGGCTGCGCATCCCGCGAAGCCGACTTGGCCGCGTCGGCAAGGTCAATACGGTCACCAGCGTAGCCCGGACGTCCGACACCAGCCCAAAACGCCCTGTCGGGGCTGCGAGGCGCCCAGGCCCAGCCGGCACCGTCGCGGATGGGCATGTGGTAGTAGCGGAAGCTGTAGATGGAGGTGATGATGCCAATCAGGAAGCCAAAGAGAATGTCGAAGCCGTGGTGGCGGTAGTCGAACCAGCGCGAGGCGGAGACAAAGATGGACAAGCAAAAGGGGACGAGGGTGATGGCGAGCAGGTACACGGGCGGCGCGGCGGCCTGCTTGCGGAGGGACTGAATCTTTTGGTTGTGCTGCGACTGATGCTCATCGGGCTTGGACGTGGCACCACCAACGCCGGAGCCCATGGGCCAGGACTCATCCTCGTAGCCGCTGCGGGCGGTCTCGGGCTGGCGCATGCGCGAGGGGAACGCGGCGTGGGCGCCGGCGTCGCGGGCGCCGTGACCGGGGATGATGAAGGGGATGGTGACGGCGAACTTGCTGGCGAGGTAGAGGGAGAGGTAGATGAGGCCGGCGGCGGAGGCGGCGGCGTGGCCGCTGGGGTAGCTGCGGAAGCCGTCGTCGAGGATGTAGGCGTCCGTCTCGGTGCAGATATCGGCGGAGAAGAGCTGGCCGTTGGCGCCCTGAATCTGGAAGCCGCCGACGACGTACTGGGCGGCGTTGGCCATGTCGGGCTTGCAGCGCGACAGCATGTCCGGGCGCGGCTTGCCGCACATGTTCTTGATGCCGCTGACAAAGAACCAGGCGGAGCCGACGGCCATG
This sequence comes from Lecanicillium sp. MT-2017a, assembly GCA_003056585.1. Lineage (NCBI taxonomy): Eukaryota > Fungi > Ascomycota > Sordariomycetes > Hypocreales > Cordycipitaceae > Lecanicillium > Lecanicillium sp. MT-2017a. The sequence goes on along the minus strand of PXYN01000209.1, from coordinate 747,095 downwards.
AGCAGGCCGAGCCAGGCCGTGTGCAGCTCCCAGACCTTGCGCTTCCAGACGAGGGAGAGCGGCGTGCTGCTGGGGACGGTGCTGCCGGGGACGAAGATGAGGGCGACGAAGAGGATGGCGACGACGGGGAAGACGGCGCAGAGGACGAAGAGGAGCCAGTTGGGGACGGTCTCAATTTCGGTATAGGGGAAGCTGCGACAAAACAGTGTTAGAAGCAGAGTTGCGAAGCAAATAGCAGCACGCGAGCAGCCTGTAGGTACAAGCAGAGCGAGCGAAGCGACGATTCCCAAAAACTTACGAGATGTCGCGGTCAGCGAGGGAGAAGCTGCGCTTGTTTGGCTCGATGCGGCCGAGGACGTAGGCGACGGCGGCAATGACGGCGAGGACGATCCAGTCAAAGGCGTACGAGACAATCAGCTTCAAGGAGAACTGATCTCGCAAGGCGGAAACTGATGACGGAGCTGGAGCCATTCTTTCGTATTGTGACATTGCCTAGTGGTCAAAAAGGATGAAAGGAGGAAACTCCTCGCAAAAGGTGGTGGTGTCGGCTCTCACGGGAGTAGACTCTGGGGTGTGGGCACGGGGGGGCGACGGACGACGGACGGGAATGTGGATAATATGAGGGATGGTGGTGTCGCCTTTTTCACCCGCTCAATAAGCTACTTCACTTTGGCAGTGACGGGGTTAAGGGGGGGTTGACAGATGACGTGGGTGGGCGGCGCTAAATCGAGACTTTTTAGGTTGCGCGGCGCGTATGTAGATCGGTGACGGGGTATGAGGTATTGGGGGGATTGAGCAAACGCTGACCAAACTAGCAGATCATCTTTCCTTTCGTCACGCGTGGGTGAGCGGGTATGGGACTACTTAATAGCGAAATACTCCGAACACTGACCCAGGGCGACGTAAGCGTTTCGTGAAAGGGGGAAGAGAGGGCCCCGGTGATTGATCGTCTGAGCCTCTTGTCATGGCCAGGGGGGAGGGTCGATGAGTAGGACAAATGCTTGGCGCATCCGAATGGGCCGATGCCGCGGCAGGTGAGACTAGACTGCGCTGTGGACGGAGGTGATGCTTCATCTGCAGGTTCGGCTATTCAACCCAATCTCTGCATCGTAGCGCTGTATGTATGAATAACCAAGTATTGTGTCATGGGCATGGCGCAGCAGAAACCAGGGCGGCAACCGTCGCCAAAAGAATTGCAGGATTAATGCCCAAACGGGAAGTGGATCGTGTGTCGGTGGCTTGGGAAACAAGGACGACAGCGCCTCCCCAGCACTGCCAGCAGCCCCAAACCCCTGTCGACGGGGCGGCGCTAGCAAATGCTTGGCCCTCTGCGGCCTCCCGCCTGTGTGGCAGGCGTTTCTTTGGCAGGGGTGACGTAGGCTGTGTGCAGTAGGTAGCAAAAAATTCCAGGGGTTCGGTTGTGAAAGAAGTACGGAGTACGGCGATTTTTTATTATTCCTCTTGACGGGGGCGTCAGTGCACAGGACTGCCTCGATTGACTTTACGATACGCGAGGCGTTGTGCGTAGAACTGCCTGGAATAGCTGCGCACGAGACTGGGGGCTTGTCGCCGGTACTCGCAAACCGCCACAGAACGGGCATACCGTTGGCTTCTTTTACTTTTTTTTCTTTTTTTTTCATGTGTACATATAAATTTGAAAATAAATATAATAAAATAATATTTATATAATAATTAGAAATTAACAGTGCACAGAAAATAATAATAATTCACCTCCTGAGAACGAGGCAGTTTACGGTGCATTGAATATATGGTGGGAACACACGCAAAGTCTGGTTCTGCAGGGGGAATTGTCAATGTTGGCCAGTATATATTAATTTCGTCTTCTTATTTGCCTTTTTTCGTAAGATGTATAACCTCCATTCCATCTTATAAATTCAGCCGAAAATAAAATGAAAATAAATCCTGGTTACAGCGACTTTCGTACTGTCTCAAGAATCATGCAGTGGCATACACAACAAACGAGCCGATAGAGGTTGTCAATGTCCATTTGCCAGATTTTCCATGGCTACTTCTACATACTTCAAAATCTCGGGCCTGGAATAATAAAAAACGCACCTTTTTACAAGACGTAATAAATCACTCTCACACCAGAGACATCAAGGTTCTCTCGTCACATAACAAACAGCGTACAGCCTGTTTCCTGTTTTTCTTCTATTACAGCCAGCAGATTCTACCTATATATCCCATATCCATCATCTCTACTGCCGTTCCGTCATCTACCATGTTAATTTCATCGTCATCTCATCATCAACGTCTTGGCTCACGCACCGCTCTCACGCGTGGCCAGCCTTGCCAATCTGCAAAATCTCCCCCGTCAGCGCCTCGTCGCCCCGCAGCACCGGCCACGACGCCCCGTCCGCCTTGATCAGGTTGACCTCGAGCTTCGTGCCCAGGATCTTGTGCGTCGACTTGGCCGTGTCAATGAGCCCAAACAGCGGCACGTCCGCCGTGTACCTCTTCGGCGTCGCGTCCGTCGTCACCAGGTCCAGCGCAATCGCCTGGTCCTTGAACTCCACCTTGGCCGTCTCCTTGTTAATCTTTTTCAGGAAAAACGACGCAATCACGCTCGTCGGGGTCTGGTAAAAGTCGTGTCTGTTTGCAGCAAAACGGGTTAGTATTCGCACTGTCACCACCTTTGTCAGTTGTATTTCGGCGTTCTTACCTGACCGTCGTCAGCTTCTCCTCACCGCCCGCAGCGTCCTTGCCCTTCTTGCCGCTACCAATAAACAGATGCTTATTCTTGGTCTGGCACCCCTCAATGTTCATAAACTCGTCAAAGTCCAGCACCCGCCGCTTGCAACACGAGTAGCCCTTGCTGCCCTCGTGGAAGATGGGCACGCCGGGGTGGTGCACGCAAGACTCGGCATCTCTCGAGCTTCCCGCCTTGTACTTTTGTCCGCACTTTCGTCGTCGGCACTCTGCGCCGTCTGGGATCGCGAGGCTCAGGTCGTCGTCGTCCGACTCCGGCGGCGGAGGCGGCGGCGTCGGCACCTGCTGCGGCGTCGAAATGGGCGTGCGGCGCGGGCCGGTGGCTGTGAGGTGCTCAATCTTCTTGGCTAGCGAGGCATCGTCCTCCTTTGGCTTCTCTTCGAGCGCCGGCGGCTTGTCTGTCGTGGAGTGGACGCCGGTTGTGCAGGGCGGGATCGTCATGAACTCGTCAAACGTCAGGACGCGGGGCTTGCAGCACTTCCATCCTGCGAGGTATACGTATTAGCCCATGCCATCGCACGCATCTTGTCAGGGCAGAGCTACTCACCTTTCTGGCCCTCGTGAAATACCGGTGGGCCGGGGTGGTACTGGCACGGTTCGTTGGCGTCGGTGAACTCTTTGCCACAGCCCTGGTGGACGCACTTTTGCGCCATCGTGTCTTGTGAATGTGTATATAGGCAATGCAGACGAGTCAAAGAAAGCTAGAGGTTCCCCTGGGGCAATTGCAGAGCCGTCGCCGATGCAAAGTGTTGCGACTCGAACAAAGAAATTCGCCGCGGAGGGGTGGGATGTTCTAGAAACTTGCGAAAGCTAGTTCCATTTTGCCGCATTTGACAGGCGATTGTTCAGCGGCCGGACACTCACCGCTTGCCGATTCTGGTGCGGGGTCAGCTCACGTCAAGCTGTCGTAGCCTGTAACCGCCAAGCGCCTTTCCCGGGCTTATTTTAGCTGGCTACCTAGCGTACGACAGTAGCTATTCAACCCAAGAATTGACTTTGCCATACAACATAGATACACATAACCGCAGCACGTACAATGTTTGCGACACGATCTCTTTTCCATGCGTGCCGCGTCACGCTCTTTTCTCGCGACAATTGCGGCCTCTGCACCCAGGCCAAATCTGTCCTCTCCGACGTCTGGGACAAGCGGCCCTTTGCCTACAAGGAGGTGAACCTGGCCAAGCCCGAGTCGGAAGCCTGGAGGAACCTGTACGATTTTGACATTCCGGTGGTATGTCCGTGTCTTGCATCAGCAGATTACAGCTGGATTTGGCAGTTAACAGCATCAATTGCAGATTCACATCGCAAAGGCCGACGCGGTAGAAGAGCAGGTCGACACCGCCGACAAGGTGGCCAAGCTGATGCACCGCTTTACCGTGGAGCAAGTTGAACAAAAGATGGACCAAGTGGAAGGCAAATAAGAGGTTACAGAAGTCTTCAGGAGCCATCTACAGCGTCCCTTGGTTATGTTTTTTTGGGTTATCCTGCATCTATCTTTACTTAGTACGAGTTGGCCTTGGTGGCGATCTGACCAGTGGCCACGGCAAATTCCTGCTGGACAAAGCCCTCGAGAGCGGTATAATCTGTCGACACGCTAATCATGTCGAAGCCCTGGTCAGCGGCCGCCTTGGCCTGCGCGCCCGTCGAGCAGTAGATGCCGCACTTCTTGCCGGCCTTGCGCGTGGCGGCGAGGATCTTGGCAATGGCGTCCCGGAGCTCGTTGGGGAAGACGCCGTCCAGGATGGGGTGACCAATATTGTTGCCTGTTTTATGGGATGTGAGAGCTGCTCATTAAATAATTGAGGCAAACGGGGACAAAACATACCTAGGTCAAAGGGGCCAATGAACAAGACGTCAACGCCGTCAACGGCGGCAATCTCGTCGACGGCATCGAGGGCGTCCTTGGTCTCAATCTGCACCATGGTCAGGAGCGCGTCGTTGGCCTGCTGCAGGTACTCGGTAAAGGACGGCATGGGGTTGAAGCGCGAGAGGGCAATGGGCGAGCCGAAGCCGCGCTTGCCCTGGGGAGGGAACTTGGCGCTCTGCACGAGCTGGCGGGCTTCCTCGGCAGTGCGGAGGAGGGGGACAAGAATCTAGGCTTTGGTTAGATGAGGGTTCTTCTGCGGCGGAATCCAGTGGGCTGTAAATCATACTCCGTGTGCACCAGCATCCAAAGCACCTATAGATCCAATGTTAGCTCACAGCTTCAAATCCGTATGGCTCATGTATACATACGCTTGACCATCCAGCCCTGCATATCTGGGAGTCTCACAATAGGCGACACGCCGAGAGCGGCAATGGCAGGCACGGCGTCGTGCATAGCGCCATCTAATCAAGCACCATTCATCATTAGCAACAATAAGCCACTTCCTGATGCGAATGGGTTGGAATACTCACCATCAATGTTGCCGTGCTCACAGTCGACAAGCACCCAGTCACACCCAGACCGAGCCAGGATGCGCGACACGTTGGCGCCGGGAATCATCTGCCACATGCCCATGCTCTGCTTGCCCTGGGCAAAGGCCGTCTTGAGCCGGTTGGCCGCCTGCATGGTGTTCATGGTGCGAAGCTGTGGAGTAGTCCGAGTTTGTGTGACTGTGGCTGATATTCTGGGAAGAGCTGTTCGAGGGCCAAGAAGAGCTCTGGAAACAGCAATGTTCATTGAAGGTTGTGGGAGAGAAGATGAAGGGAAAACGGAGCGGAGAAGGGGAAAGACGTCAGTGGGAGGCTACGTTTTTTAAGTAGTTGGCAATGGTGTTGCGCCCAGTCATACAGGTAGAATTGGCTAGCTTTGGAACTCCGTCTCGTCGTTCCAATGGCCGCCGCCGCGGGCGGGATATGATGGGGGTCGTGCGGGGGTGGGATGGGGGGCTTCTGTCCGCGGTGTTGGGGCCGCCTCCGATTTTGGGGCCGAGGGTGGCCGTACGACTGTACGCCCTCTGCTGCTGTCCTCTGACGTAGACATGCTTGGGACATGTTCATCCGTGTCAATGATTCATTGTGCTTTCATCAGGAGTACAAAGACATGCATTTCTATTCCGATCTTTCATTTTTTGGCGGCCTAAAGAATTGTAAAGGCCAATCCCAGTGGTCTATTTAGCGCTGCTATCCAGCATCACCTTCGTACAACTGATGTACCAATCGGTACATGACAGGGAAAAACAATAACGGTGCCCTTTTAAAAACCAGTAAATCGTGCGCCAAATCACACGGCAGCTGCTTCTTTCCGTAGATTCGCTGCATTTCCGTCCGCAGTCCATGCCCAGCTTGGCATTCGCGTAGACGGCGGCCGTCTCCTAGATAGTTTGTAGATACTTTTTTATATGCTGCTTCCCCTTGTTCACCTCATCCTGTCGTTTTTGCCCGTTCTGGGCTATTCTATTTCGTTTCGTAGTTTTAAAAGTTTTTCACGGCTTCTCGAGTGTTGCTGCCATTAATCTTGGAGACATCTGCAACATTGTTAGCACGAGGTTCAATTTCAAGAAGGTATCATCGCCATCGTACCCAAGGTAATCTTCCTTGATGCTGCCAATGGCCCACATCTCGCCGACTTCAGTTCTTGTTCCGATAATCTTGACGCGCACGTGCGTTCCCGGCTCAATGACTGTGTCTTCGTTGTTCGTAAACTGGGGCGGCGTAGCGTTGGGGTCCCATTTGATGTCGCTAGGAATCAACTGCGCAGTGTGTCAGCAGGCCATCAATGAAGCTCAACGGTGCGTTTGTTCCGTACATGTGCCGAAACAAACAGGCGCAGGGGGCCTGCCTGGGCAAAGAAGCCCTGGGGGTTAATGGAGTAGACGACGGCATCAACCTGAATCAGTTAGACCACCGCAACAGTTTTAGCATGGGCAGGCTCTCGCCTTACCGTCTCGCCCTTGAACGGGCGCCATACGACGGCTCTGTATCCGACGGTAAACTCGGCCAGGCCGTTGCTGGGGAGGATGCGCCCTTCCGAAATGTCAAACGTGTCCATGATGGAGATGATGTAGTAGCTGCCGGCACAGGTTCCCTCGACGTCCTTGAGCAGCTTGCTGGTGACCAGGTCGTGCATGTTGCGCCCAAAGTATGACGGGTGCAGGGTGACCCTGCGCTCCATATTGTAGAGGAAGAACATGATGGGCAAGCTTTGCAGGCAAACGCGCGTTCGTAGGTTCGGTGACGGCGACGGCGGTCGGGTCGCGTTCGTTCAGGCCGCCGTTATGGCCTATTTGATGACAAGCAGGGAGCACTTGGCTGCGTGCGTCTCGTCGTTGCCGCGGTTAGAGATGCAATTCGAGGTTGCGCATCGGCTTTGTTCTGGCGCGACCGACGGGGGGAGGAGAGCGCGGTGCGGCGGTGGGCGATTGGCGGCGTGGTGCGAAGACGCGGCGCCGATTGCCACGAAGCAAACGCAGTTCCTCTGTCAGACGCCTCGGGCACTGCGCTGCTTGGCTCACCGTCCGGGGGGATTGTTGCGGTCGGGATGCGCGCGATGATGATGGTTGGAGCCTATTCCCAGGCAGAGGTTGGCGGGATGGAGGTTTGCAGTTGGGCAACGCTGGCATGATGTGGTCTGTGCACGTATAAGTACCTCTCTGCTAAATCTTGCAGAATGGTACTCGTCTCTTTTGTGTGCAGAAGAGACTCCACAAATGTGCGGACTGCCGCCTTGGGAACCAGAGCGATCGATCAGCGCAAAGTACTGACAGCTAAATCTCATGCCTTGAAAAGGGAACCTGTTATTGCGTTGTTAAAAGTTTGATGTAATAGTACCATATGTATCCCTATCCACGTCTTAGAGTGTTGAAGGTGTCTCTTATCTGTAATGGCTTTCTTCGGCACGCGGGCCATCTGCACACATTGGCTCTCACAGCAGGACTATCATAGAATACTCCGGGCTTGCCATTGAGCCAAAATAAAGCTTTGCTCGGTCATCCCTCGTGGAGAATACTCATGTAAATGGGTGTGTAGGCCAAGTATTTGAAGCACCCACGCGTCTGACAAGTCGTTTGCGTCCGGGTCTAGAGTTACTGGCATATGAATATCAAGACACTTACCCTGGAGACGGCCGGCATTTCGGCACCCATCTTTTGAGGTTCCAATTTGCAATTTTAATTTCAATTTTGCTTCTAAATTTTTAGCTTGGTAAATATTCTAGGAAGACACGCGTAAATACATGTTACAGGGGCTACATAGTGCTTGAGTAGCTGCTGATAACGTTTCCATCTACAAATCTCTAGCATGCTCCAAAGATCATGTCTCCAGAGTCGAGACTACAACGCGCCGGCGACCCAAATCGTTACACCATTTGGACAAATTCATTGCACATGGACCCTGCATACAACTTGAGCATACCATGTGCATATTTGCCAAGACGCATTTGCATGATGTACTCCATACCATTCCTTGCCTTGTACTATATCGTACGCAACTTGTGGCGTCTCCAGTACGGCGCGCAGCCCGTTTGGCTTGTGCAAGCTGGCGGGCCGGCAACAGGCACCGGGAGCGGCCAGGCCACGCCATTGGCCCAACAGCAAAAGCTTAGCTACGCGTAACCCACAATATCTCGTCTGCCATAGGCGCTGCGCCCCTACAAACAGGCCAGCCCAGCCCAGTCCACTCCCTGCGCCCGTGCATGCACAGCATGCCACACTGCCAGGCGGCCTCGGCCAGCTGCTAAAAATCCGGGTGCCCAAACCCTTTTTGGCGCGGGCAGGCGACGCGCCCGCGACAGAGCAGACGCTTCGCCCGGGAACCTTGGAACCCTTTCCAACTCCATCTCGTCATCCAACGCTCGCTCACCCGTGTCCCTTTTCCCTTTTCCCACCCCTTGCGCTTCGCTCGCTTCGCGGCTCCCGGCTCCGTCTTCAACAACGCCCGCCTTCTCGTGCGACCGTCCCAGCGACAACCTGTGCCTCTCCTCCTCTCCTCTGTTCGTCAAGCAAGCCCCTCCCCTTTCGGCTAAGCTTTTCTGGTGGGCTCGATCAACTCCGGCTCCCGCCCTCTCCGTTGCTCATCGCCCAACGCCAAAACTGCCCGCCCCTCCTTCCCTTTGGCGGCCTTGCTCGCGTGACCAACTCGCTCAACTCGCCCGACATGTCTCTCGACCTAGAGAAGCAGTTGACCTTTGTGAGTCCCGTCTCATCCGCTGTACCGGGCTGCTCATGTTTTTTTTATATCCCGGCTAACATGGCAATTCCTTTGCCGTCGTCCAGTATGGTGCCTATCACCATAATTCGGTCAACGTGGCCATTCACATGGTTTGCGTGCCTCTCATCCTAGTCACGGCTTTTACCATGGTAGGCGGCACCAACCCCTCGAGCTGAATTAATTAGCAACGTCGTATCTGACTCCCCTTTCCACAGGCTACATACACAGGATCCCTGGTCGATCTGCCGCCTTGGCTTTCCGTCCCCTATCTTGACCTCAACCTCGGCACCATACTCGCCTTAATGTACTCGGGCCTGTATCTACTGCTGGAGCCCGTCGCCGGTTTCACCCTGTCCGCCTTTTGCATTGGCTGCACCGCCCTGGGCCGCTACTGGAGCCTCCAGGACTCCGCCGGCACCTTCCAGACGGCTCTCATCATCCACGTCGTCTCCTGGGTCGCCCAGTTCATCGGCCACGGTGCGTTCGAGGGCCGCGCTCCCGCCCTCCTCGACAACCTCATCCAGGCCGTCTTCCTCGCCCCCATGTTCGTCTGGCTCGAAGTGCTCTTCAAGTTTGGCTACCGCCCTGAGCTCCAGACTCGCGTGGAGAAGCTCGTCCAGATTGAGATTGCCAAGTTCAGGGCTGCCAATGGCAAGGCCAAGAAGCAGTAAACACTGCAGCGCCATCCAAAGACATGAGACGTACCGATACTTATCCTGAGGAGGATACGCACGGCCGAATGAGGTGTAACAAGGCCACAAACTTCCAAACACCGTATCCTACCTCTGACACCCTGGCTCCAAGCATCATCCAGCGAAGCAGAACCGCCGAACAGCACCTTGCCGATCAAGGCTCAGTTGCCGGCCGAACTGGCCTTTACTGACACTCCCCTACTACGCAGCAATGTTTAATTATTTGTTGTTTGTTTCATCTCACTACACCATCTCACCCCCTCACATCACGACACAACAACCAACAACCCGTCACGTCACAGAGCACCCCCTGTTCTTCACAGCACAGGTCTGAAGCGATTATTATGTATTTAGAAGGAGAAAACGAAGCCTGAATCTCAGGGAAAGACAGCGTGGAAGAAGGAACGGCAGAAAGAGCTGCCATGTATTCGATTACCTGTACTTACCTCTATACGCCAAAAAGGACACCCAAAATGACAACTCTCTAATACCAATCTCCCGCTACCAAAATCAGTGCGCCAAAACAAACAAAGCAGCAAAAACTTACCTGGTCCAGTGCCAGCTGGTGGTAGACGCTCGTCGGTTCTCAACCTCCTTTGCCGTGCAGCACGTAAACGACTCGTCCGAATCCTTTGGCTTTATCACGCGGAGGCTGCTACCTACCCGTCGCAGTGAACCCGCCAGTGTCGTCATCACCTCAGGGCGATGCGCTAGAATGGTAAACGCGTCAGTATCGCTTCTCCGCCGCGCGTGTTTCGGCTCAGGCGGTTCTTTGCAGCCGTCTGCCTGCCATACGTACCGAGGAAAGGCCTGTCTCTGGAACAAGGTCCGCAGGGTGGTGCCATCGCATGGCGGTAGTACTCGACGTAGCCTAAATCGATGAAAACGAAAACGCAGCGTTGTTAGTTCTACTTCTCTTGGCGTTTCTGCTTGGGGAGAGTGGGCTTCACTTGCCTGATTGCTGGCTCTTGTGTGTGGTCGCTGCCGGCCTGTGAGGAGTCAGCTGCGTCAGGCTTCTGCGTTTCTGCTGCCTGTGCCTGTGCCTGTGTTTGTGTCTGTGTTTGCCTTACCGCGGAAGAGCTCGAGCTCTGAGCCGGCGTCATCCAATCTTTGTACCCGCGTGCCTGCTCCTCTGCGGCTGCGCGGTTCCTACACGCGCGGCAGGCAAGAGTCTGGTACATGATGAAGCGGCTCAGCTCGCCGCAGTCCTCGGCCCAGGTGTGGGCTATGCGCCCGACGAGGCGGTTCCATTTGCCCTGGATGCCCTTGTAGCGTTTGCAGAGGATGGGCTTTTGCTCAACATGGGCGCAGCTGAAGCGATGAACTTGGAAGCACATGTGTATGCTTTTGTATTAATATTCTTTCCTGTTAAATTGTCCTCTGGAATTGTTAATAGCTTGTGTGGTGGTGGTAGTGATGATGGGGTGGGATCTGGCGACCCTGCCACGGCAGAAATGTCGGGGCGAAGAGCTTTAATTTATACAGGTAATTCCATAAGACGTTTGTTGTTATTATAGTGTTTTCGAAAAAAAAAGGACTCTTTTAACTCGTGAATACAATGGCGTCATTGAGTTGTTCTCCCTGAATGTTGTTGTTCCTGGGAACAATGGCCATTGTTCTCGTTTGGTGTAAGTCGCGGCTGGTACGGCCATTCAGTGATGCTGGGACAAAGAACTTGCCACAATGCCGGCGCTTCTTGCTCTGCTAAAATATGGCACGTAAAGAAAATTATCATTCGTAACTGAAATTGGTGCCGTGCTCAGCTGGGCTTCTTAATAAATCAGCAATGCCTGTATTATACGGTACGGCGGCGTAAAGCAGCAAGTCTACACAAGAAAGATTTCCAACACAGCGCAACGCCTAGGTCCCTTGATCAAGAGCCGCCTGCCTCTTCGCTGCCTCTCGCTTCTCATTCTCCGCATCGCAGTGCGCACGATATCCAATCGCATCCTTGAGCAGCACCCGCAGCAACGGCCTATCCAGCGCCGCGTACGCAGCGTCCAGCAACGAGTACGCCACCTCGTGGTGCTCACGCATAACCCACAGGTCCTTGCCCAGCTTCAGCGCGGCACCAGGATGTCCCCCTTCCAAAAGATCCATGGCCTCTCTCTGCCATGCTTCCACCTCATGCGGCCAGAACCGCCTGTTCGGATCGGGCCCACTGCACAGGGCGTCTGGGCCAGCGAGCGCGACGTACTTGTCCTCTGGCACGACGATGCCCATTTCGTCGCGCGTGCGAGCCACCGTATTCCTAGGCGACCATCCCCCGTAGTAAGCCCGATCGTACTTGTCGACGTACTCGGACCCTACCTCTGGGCGGTCGCCCGTCTGGTCCGCGGGGAAGACGGCCCGCAGCCGCGCCAGCGCCTCCAGCTGTTCCTCGTAGACTTCCTGGTCGTCGTCCTCGCCGCCGTCGTCTTCTTCAAGGTACTCCTCCATCTGCACATGTTTCTCCTCCAGGTGCAGGCGGAAAAACTCAAACATGTTGGTGCCGGCGGTGCCAATGTCAAAGGCGTCGCGGCTGTAGTAGTCCGCAATGTGGAACGGCGGCCGCGCCGGGTCGTCGACGTACAGGCCCCAGTGCAGGCCGTCGCAGCCGCCGCGGGCAAAGGTCAGGAACTCTGGTGGATCGTCGTAGTAGCGGGCTTCCCAGAGGGGGTGCGGTTCTGAGTATGCCGCGCTTGGGTCTTGGAGCATGTCAAAGGGACCCATGAAGTAGATTTCTAGATCGGCGTCGTTGATGACTTCGGCGTTGGCCTTGTGGAACTCGACAAAGTCGTAGAAGCTCGGGGGGAACTGGATGCCGTATATTTTCTCGAGGATGACCTCGGCTGATTCAGAGGTGGAAGCCATATTGACAGTGGGCTGTGCTGTTTTGCGTCTTTGTGAATGTGGTTGTGGAAACTGAGCATGGATCTTCACGACAGCTCAGCTGTCCCGCCTCTATTGGCCGCTGTTATGGTGTAAGCCACGGTCCCAAAACCCAGAGAGTGTCAGTGCCCTATGAGTTAATAATCGGCATATAGACCGATGGGTTGAGTTTATTGAACGAAACTATTAATATAGCTCTTCTATGAAGTTTAGCTTACCGAACGCTCACGGGCGTTTGTCGCTCATAAGCAAGGGTGCAATATGCGGCTGAAAGCGGAGCGGCTACGGCCATGTTTCTCGTCCCAGTGCCATAAGTCGCATGCAAAATATATCAGTATGAATGTCCAAAGACTGGAATAAAATCATTTTCCGCATTTGAGTATCATGGAAACATGCGGCGCCCCAAAGATATCCAGCGTGCGAAGCGCCTCAAAGCCCGCAGCCCTATACAGCGGAACCCCAGCCGGCGTGGCCACCAAGTAGCAGTCCCGGCCCTCTGCCTTTGCCTTGTCGATGCCCCATTGCAGTAGCTTCATGCCTATTCCTCTCTTTTGCTGGCTGGGATGAACTCCCAGCGAATCGAGGTCTTGGTTGCGCCGGTGTGTTAGTACGAAGGGTCGATGAGGTACGGCCATTCACCCATGTGCACTCACTCCATACGCCACCCGTGCTCTTCTCCCCAAACATTTCCCGCCCATCCTCCTCCATGATACGCCGTAGCTGCGTCGCCGCATCGCGATCAAAACCCTCAAATGTCCGCTTGGGCGGTGGCGGAAGGCTTCCATTCTCTGCGCCTTCCTCCGCTTGCGGCGCAAACCACATCGCGTACCCGACGATGCTGCCGTCATCATCCACCGCGACCATGACAACAGAGCGGTTAATGTGAAGGCGCGCGGACTTTCGGAAAACGCTCCATTCTAGGATCCCCTTGTCGCTACTGCCGCTGCCGGCTGGTGAGGCTGGAAACAGGCGTCGCGTGATGGCGTCGGTTGCGGGGTCAAAGGCTGCGGTTGAGACGGCGACAATGCCTGGGATGTCGGCTTCTGTGGCTGGCCGGATGGTGATTGCCATGGGTGAAGCTGACCTGCCGATCGTGTTGCCGTTTAAATTAGTTGTTACGGGATTTCCTTTTAGTGACCAGTTATGGTCCTTTGTTATAGGCTCATGTTTGGTTTGGACCTGCAGGAGAGGTGCTCGGCAACTGCCGACGTGTAAGCACCCGTCAGAGCCAGGGTATATAGCATCAGGCTCTGAAGGCCCAAGACAAAGCGTCACTAGCAGAATTAATTTTTATGACAAATTCACGTAAATATATGAAAAGGTAGTTATTCATCATCATGAAATATTATATTAGGTTACTACACTAAGTCAAGAAGTGGTATCAAATAGTTTCTTTCGTGCTCGCGAACCGTCCCCTTGCGCACCCGAGGCCACCCTAGGGGTCAATTTACTCTCACATAGAGCGGCGATGCAGGTTTTCATGTGTTTTTTTTCCTTTTTCCCTTTTTTTCAAATTCATTTGAGTATCTAAGAGTGTCCAGTTCCCAGATTCTCGTACGTTTCATCAATGGCGTGTTTAATAGAAGTCGTCAGGATTCTCCTCAAAAAAAGAAGACAAAGGAAATGAACCTAGGGCGTTCAAATGTACACATCCTTTGGGTGGGTTGGAGTGACGTGAGAACGGCCCGCCGAGACACTTTGTTTTTCATTGCCTTTCAACCCTTACTCGGCACCAGCGGAGGCAGCACCAGCGGTAGAGGCACCCTCGCCAGAGGACTCGGCATCAGGGGTAGCACTAGGAGTGGCCTCGGGAGTGGCATCGGGGGTAGCCATGGGCATGTCCTCAAGGTCAATGTTGCCACCCATGCCAGACTCAAGGGGCTTCTCGGTACCAGTGGCGGGCATCTCAATGTCCATCTCGGGGTTCATCTCGGCAATCTCGGCGAGGCGGTCAGAGAAGATCTCGAAGAACTCCTTCTCGCTGAGCTTCATGTCGTTGAGCATCTTGTTGAAGGCCTGGGGCTTCTCCTGGACAAACTTGGCGGTGGTGATGACGGGGACATCACGCTTGAGAATGCCACCGACGATGGCGCCCACGACGGGGACCTTGCCGCTAGCGCCCTTGACGGTGTTGCCGACGCTGCCAAGGGTACCGGAGAGGGCATTGGCGACGGGGATCTTGGCGAGGATGCCCTTGAGGGTGTCGATGAGGCCCTCGGCGTACTTCTGGTCGATGCCGACGTCCTTCATCTTCTGCTGGCTGAGGGAGAAGGTGCCATCCGCGTTGCGCTGGACAATGTTGCCGAGGGTCTCCATCATCTCGTTGGCGTACTTCTGACTGACACCGAGCTCGGCCATCTTGTTCTGGTCAAACTGAACGGAGCTGGTAGCGCGCTTGACGGGGAGAGCCTTGGTAACACCGTTAACAGCGCCAGTGGCGCTGTCGACGGCACCGCCAACGGTGTCGGTGACACCGCCGAGAGCACCAGTGGCGCTGTCAACAGCACCGTTGAGGGTGTCAGTGACACCACTCAGAGCGCCGCCAACACCGGGGACGCCCTTGGCAACATCGCCAACAGTGCCAGTGACACCCTTGACGGCGTCGCCGAGACCGTCAACAGCGCCGCCGAGGTCGCCGCTGCCGACAGCGCCGGTGACGCCGTTGACAGCACCGCCAACGGTGTCGGTGACACCGCCGAGAGCACCAGTGGCGCTGTCAACAGCACCGTTGAGGGTGTCAGTGACACCACCCAGAGCGCCGCCAACACCGGGGACGCCCTTTGCAACATCGCCAACGGTGCCAGTGACACCCTTGACAGCGTCACCGAGACCGTCAACAGCGCCGCCGAGGTCACCGCTGCTGACAGCACCAGTGACGCCGTTGACGGCACCGCTGAGACCGTCAGTGACACCACCCAGGGCACCGCCAACACCGGGGACGCCCTTGGCAATACCGCCGACGGTGTTAGTGACGCCGCCGAGGGTGCCGCCGAGCTTGCCGGTGAGGCCGCTGAGAAGGCCGTCAAGACCACCGACGACACCGCCCAGGGTGCTGCCGAGCAGAGGGACGCCGGAGGTCAGGTCACCGACGGGCTTGAGAAGACCCTCAGTCTGCTGGGTGTCGCGCTTCATGCCTTTGGTGCCAGCCAGGTTGCCAACGACGTTGTTGACGAGGTCGCCGACGACTCCGAGGGTAGACTTGGTGAGGTCCTTGGTGATACCATCGACGGCCTCATCGACATCACCGCCCTTGGTGGCGGCGTCAACGGCCTTCTTGATGGCGTCTCCGATGTTCTCGGAGAGGGCGTTGATGGCGTTCTCGTAGTTACCGCCAGAGCCCCCCTCCGCATCGGGGGTAGCCTGGGAAGAGCCGGACATGGCATCGTCCTTGGAGTCATCGTCCTTGGAGTCATCCTTCTTGGGCTCATCCTCGCGCTTGTGGATGGCCTTCAGCATGCCGTGGACGAGCTGGGCATCCTTCTGGGAGAGCTTGACATCGCCGTTGGCAATGGCGCGAAAAGCGTTGAGCTCCTTGGCAGTGACGGCGTATGAGCCAGAAGGTGCAGCCAGGACACCAATCAGGCAGGAGAAGAGGGAGGCAACGACGGCAGTCTTCATCTTGATGGTTTTGTTATAGTAGGTATAAGTGGGTATGGAGTGTGCAAGTGGACGGGTTGGACACTATTAGAGAGCTTCTTGGGGACGAGACAAGAGAGCTTGGAGATGGACTTGAGAGGAACCTAAAATTTAAGTCAAAGCCGTATGGTAAACCATCGCCATCTTATAGCTTTTTTTTCCCGAACTGTACCTTGGGCTCCATGCACCATTCGATGTCGACATGTCTCGGAAGGCTCCAGTCTTGTCCAGTCATGGCAACCAGCATGCTGAGGTATGCTGAATGGGACTGGAAGGTCGAAAGCCCGCAATGGTGTGAAGCATATTCCCCATTAGCTTGTGCGGCGATGGAACGCCAGAAGTCCTTGGACAACGCATGTGGAGAGGGCTGGGATGGGCAGCGACTCTCCAAGGGGGGCGGATATCTGACGCTGGGCAGGGCCGAGAGATGTGACAAGAGACGAACCTGGTAGGAAACTCAAACAAGGGTAGGACTGCATGCCTGGGCTATGAGCTAGCCAGCATGTGGCTAACCAAGCATGCAGCAAAAGTAGGCGAGGTTGCGCTGAAGGTTAGTGGGATGGAATTCGGCAGCATTCCTGCACCCTGCTGCCAGGGCCACCCGGGTGCCCGCCCTGGCTCACCATAGGAGGCAGTGAGATATGAGACGAAGGCACCTGGCAACCCGCTGCAGCCGATTCCCTATTCTCCTCTAGCTCAAAGGAGGGTTGTGCTCGCCACCGTGGGAAATGCAGGTCCTGGTGCGCCGCATGCCGTTGTTGGCACTTTTTTGGCCGCCAAGATGGCGTCGGAGGTTACTGGTGTAGCCGTGTCCCTGGTGATGTCTGGGAAATAAATCGCCCAATAAGGGTTCATGCTACGATTGCCTTGCATTCCTGGCGCCCAGGTCAATGGGCGAACGGGTTATGCAGCCTGGGTGCCGGCTTGGCTTGGCGGCCAGCTTATCACGATGCGATGGCGGGATGGCGCCCGATGGTGGTCAAGGGAGGCTCGGGGATTAGGTGTGCTACGGCGACCCGATGCAGCTGAAGTCTGGCGATGAGATGAATGCTGGAAAAATGCGAGGCGGTTACACCTTCAAGCCGGTGAATGCTCAATATGCCATTGGTAAGACAAGAGGCTGAGGTTGCGCGCCATACAATCAGGCGACGTTGTCCGGAGGCTACTTTGGCCAGAACAAGGACAGAATGGGAGGCCACAAATGGAGCGGGCAACGGAGGTCCTTGTTTCCGGGCGAAGGAAGGTGAACAAAGTGCCTTTATTCTAAAGTAAAGGACAGCTGGACCACTCCATCAGGACAGGAGTAGGAGTATTGTATGAGGCCCTGTGGTAACACGGCCAGCGAGATGCCGCTCCGCTCACGCATGCTCTCGGTGGGTTGTTATTGTGGGCAGTGCTCTCAAGGCTGGACAGTTCGCAGGGAAAGCGGCATGCCAGGTCGCTTCGAACCTTGCAGAGGTGCTGATCTCCCGAAAGGCAAAACCGAGGTTATCTGCATACATACTGTAAGAGGCAGGGAGCGACCGAGTCAAGATGGGGGATGTTTTGCCTCCGCCCAAGGCTGTTGAAGGTTCCTGGCGATATGAGCCTCTTAGTAAGCGGCGGTGTTGCCGTCGCACAGAGGCTTCTGCTTCTGTTGTAGCGTATTTCTCGTGGAAAAGTAGAGAAAAAAAAATTAAAAAAATCATTCTGTTCCTCCATTACTCTATTCCTCTCAAATAATGCTCAAAAATAATATTTGACCAGATTGGACCCCAAACGGTACTTTATCCTCTTACTCGCCGTAGCAGCAACATCGTTGTCCTGCAAGCCAAGGCAGGTAGAGAGCCGATTTGCTGGGTTGCACGTGAGCAGCGGCAGCTCTGCCCAATCACAGACCCCAGTCGCCTGCAGCGCCCGCAGATGGCAGACGCACGGCCTGTCGGGTGAGGTCGTCCAGGGGCCCATTACCGGCATCGCTCCTAAGATCTGCCTTATCTTATCGGTGACTCGTCCTGCATTGGTTGGCTCCCCTTCGCAATCTGCCGCCTCTCAGTGGCTCAGAGAGGCCCGGGAGTGGCCCAGAGTGGCCCTGGCAGTGGACTCGCAGCACCTGGGCCCCTGCTGTGTTGAGCCTCTCCGCTGCCGGAAACCGCACCTTGCTCACACTCACAGTCACCGCTTGCGTGCTCTACTTCTGGCAGCGCTACTTTTTTTTTTTTTCCCTCTCGCCCACCCAGACTCTCCCCCCCAACCTCCGCAGACCGGACCCTTCATCTCACCCACAGTCCCGTAGTCTCTCCACACTTTTCCACTCAAGCACGAGTCACACCCAACCGATATTGTCCGCATCGCGACACTTTTTAGCTCGCTGCGTCTCTTATTCCTTCTTCTTCCCGCCAATTATCTATCCCTCCCCAAATCAATTGGCTTCAAAAACCTCGGTTCCGGGTAGAGGCTACGTGCGGTTTGTCCTGCTAATTCGTAGCCCTCTGCGACTCACCGCTGGAATGCCTCTCAACCTCTCAGTCGCCATTGCTGGCCGAGCGCCGGCTCTGCTCCGACATGGACGCCGAGTCCCCAAGGCGCTGGCCTCGCGAGCCTTCACCACAGCCGCTGTCAATGCCACGCCCAGGTATTCTCTGAGCGCCCAGCAGCCCAAGAGGACCCCTCAGAGGCTCTTTGTCCGCTGCTACAACTCGGGTCCTGCCCAGGAGGCCCCCAATCCCAAGGCCTACCTCGATAGCGGTGTCATCAAGCCCTCACAAAACGTCGATGTGAAAAAGGTGCTCGTCATCGGCTCTGGCGGTCTTGCCATTGGCCAGGCTGGTGAATTCGACTACTCGGGTACGCTTAAACAGCCTCCCTTTCCCCTGACCGGCTCTCGCTCCGTCGCCCATGTACACAGCTAATATTCTCCGTCACACAGGCTCGCAAGCCCTCAAGGCCCTAAAGGAAGCAGGCGTCGCATCGGTCCTCATCAACCCCAACATTGCTACTATCCAGACCAACCACTCCCTGGCCGACGAGGTCTACTATCTGCCCGTCACCCCCGAGTACGTCACGTATGTCATTGAGCGCGAAAAGCCCGATGGCATCTTCCTCTCGTTTGGTGGCCAGACCGCCCTGAACCTGGGTGTTCAGATGCAGCGACAGGGCCTCTTTGAAAAGTACGGCGTCAAGGTCCTCGGCACCAGCGTCCGCACGCTCGAGGTCTCTGAGGATCGTGATCTGTTTGCCAAGGCCCTCGAGGAGATCAACATCCCCATTGCCAAGTCCATCGCCGTTGGCACCGTCGAAGATGCTCTTGATGCCGCCGAAAAGGTCGGATACCCCATCATTGTGCGTGCCGCCTACGCCCTGGGCGGTCTCGGTTCTGGTTTCGCCAACAACGAGGAGGAGCTCCGCAACATGGCTGCTCGCTCCCTGACCCTGTCCCCCCAGATCCTGGTCGAGAAGTCCCTCAAGGGCTGGAAGGAACTCGAGTACGAAGTCGTCCGTGATGCCAACAACAACTGCATTACCGTCTGCAACATGGAAAACTTTGACCCTCTCGGCATTCACACTGGTGACTCCATTGTCGTGGCTCCCAGTCAGACTCTCAGCGACGAGGAGTACCACATGCTCCGTACCGCCGCCATCAAGATTGTTCGGCATCTCGGCGTCGTCGGTGAATGCAACGTCCAGTACGCTCTGCAGCCCGATGGCCTCGACTACCGTGTCATTGAGGTCAATGCCCGTCTCTCCCGATCGTCTGCCCTTGCCTCCAAGGCCACTGGTTACCCGCTCGCCTACACCGCCGCCAAGATTGGTCTCGGCCACACCCTCCCGGAGCTGCCCAATGCCGTCACCAAGACGACGACGGCCAACTTTGAGCCCTCGCTCGATTACATTGTGACCAAGATGCCCCGCTGGGATCTCTCCAAGTTCCAGCACGTCAAGCGTGACATTGGCAGTGCCATGAAGTCGGTCGGTGAAGTCATGGCTATCGGCCGTACTTTTGAAGAATCGTTCCAAAAGGCCATTCGCCAGGTTGACCCCCGCTTCGTCGGCTTCCAGGGCGACAAGTTTGACGACCTCGACTTTGAGCTCCAGAACCCCACCGACCGTCGCTGGCTCGCCGTCGGCCAGGCCATGTTGCACGAGAACTACTCTGTCGACAAGGTCCACGACCTGACAAAGATCGACAAGTGGTTCCTCTACAAGCTCCAGGGCATTGTCGACTGCACCCGCGAGATGGAGGCTGCCGGCAGCCTCGAGGCGCTGCAAAAGGAGCAGATTCTCAAGGCCAAGAAGATGGGTTTCTCCGACCGACAGATTGCCATGGCCGTCAAGTCCACCGAGGACGAGGTCCGCGCCTACCGTCTTGGCTTTGGCATCCGCCCGTGGGTCAAGAAGATTGACACCCTCGCCGCCGAGTTCCCTGCCAACACCAACTACCTCTACACCACCTACAACGGATCTTCGCACGACGTCACCTTTGAAGACAAGGGCACCGTCATCCTCGGCAGCGGTGTCTACCGTATCGGAAGCTCCGTCGAGTTTGATTGGTGTGCCGTTAGCGCCACCCAGGCACTCCGCCAGATGGGTGAGAAGACTGTCATGATTAACGTAAGTATACCTGATTGTGCACCTCCTCGCACATCGACATCACCTTAAGCACAAAACAATCTTCCCAACATCCCAAGCGATATCTTGAATGTCTATCCTCTGCACGGACTCTGAGTACTGGTCAAGTGGTCTGATGCTCTCAACCTTTGAACGGCTTGCCTTTTGTCCCGCACGCGTTGTATCCTAAAGTCAGGTTCATCGCCGCGGTTATTTGTTTTATTTCCTCTATTTCCTCTATTTCCTCTATTTCCTCTATTTCCTCTATTTCCTCTATTTCCTCTATTTCCTCTATTCCCTCTATTTCCTCTATTTCCTCTATTTCCTCTATTTCCTCTATTTCCTCTATTTCCTCTATTTCCTCTATTTCCTCTATTTCCTCTATTTCCTCTATTTCCTCTATTTCCTCTATTTCCTCTATTTCCTCTATTTCCTCTATTTCCCCTATTTCCCCTATTTCCCCTATTTCTCATATTTCTCATTTTTGTCTTGTTTGCCGCATTTGCTTTATTTGATTTAGTTTCCCACATACAACTACAACACCCACCCCAACCATGCGGTCTTTTCTTATACTCAAACATAACCACAACGACATACAATGCTAACTTTACGATGAAGTATAATCCCGAAACTTACAGCACCGATTTCGACACTGCGGATAAGCTTTACTTTGAAGAGCTCAGCTACGAGCGCGTTATGGATATTTACGAGCTCGAGAGCGCCAAGGGTGTCGTCGTCTCTGTTGGTGGCCAGCTGCCGCAGAACATTGCCCTCCGCCTGCAGGAAACTGGCGGCGCCAACGTTCTGGGCACGGACCCGCGCGACATTGACCGCGCCGAAGACCGTCAAAAGTTCTCTGAGATTCTCGACAGCATCGGCGTCGACCAGCCGGCGTGGAAGGAGCTGACGTCCGTCGCGGACGCCGAGGCCTTTGCCGAGCAGGTCGGCTATCCCGTTCTGGTTCGCCCGTCGTACGTGCTCTCGGGCGCTGCCATGACCGTTATCCGCAGCCAGGAGGACCTCAAGGACAAGCTTGAGGCCGCCAGCAATGTGTCCCCCGATCACCCCGTCGTTATCACCAAGTTCATCGAAGGCGCGCAGGAGATTGACGTCGACGGTGTCGCCTCCCAGGGCGACCTAATTCTCCACGCCGTCTCCGAGCACGTCGAGCACGCTGGTGTGCACTCTGGTGACGCCACTCTGGTCCTCCCTCCCGCCAACCTCGACGACTCCATCATGGGCCGCCTCAAGGAGATTGCGCAAAAGGTCGCCAAGGCCTGGCGCATCACCGGCCCCTTCAACATGCAGATCATCAAGGCCGAAAACCCCGAGGGCGGCGAGCCGCTCCTCAAGGTCATTGAGTGCAACCTCCGCGCCTCTCGCTCGTTCCCCTTTGTCAGCAAGGTCCTCGGCACCAACTTCATCGACGTTGCCACCAAGGCCCTGGCCGGCAAGCAGGTCCCCGACCCGACCGACCTCATGGCCGTCAAACGCGACTACGTTGCCACCAAGGTACCTCAGTTCTCCTGGACCCGTCTCGCCGGTGCCGACCCTTTCCTGGGCGTCGAAATGTCCTCGACTGGTGAAATGGCCTGCTTTGGTAAGAACCTCGTCGACGCCTACTGGGCTTCGATGCAGTCCACCATGAACTTCCGCATGCCCGAGCCCGGTGAGGGCCTGCTCTTCGGTGGTGAAGTCAACGAGCAGTGGCTCACCCAGGTCGTCGACTACCTCGCGCCCCTCGGCTACAAGCTGTTCGCCGCCGGCCACGATGTCAAGGAGTACCTCGAGCGCTCGTGCAAGGGCAACGTCAAGGTCGAGGTCATTGAGTTCCCCAAGGATGACAAGCGCGCTCTCCGCGAGGTATTCAAGAAGTACGACATTCGCGGTGTCTTCAACCTCGCCCTCGCCCGTGGCAAGACGACGCTGGATGTCGACTACGTCATGCGCCGAAACGCCGTCGACTTTGGCGTCCCTCTGTTTATGGAGCCCCAGGTATGTCAATTCCACCCACAAACATGAAATAGATCACATACTAACATATCTCCAGACCGCCATCCTCTTTGCTCAGTGCATGAGCGAGAAGCTTCCCCGCGCCGAGGGCATCCCCTCCGAGGTTCTTCGCTGGTCCGAGTTTATCGGAGGCAAGCCTTTGTAAATAATAGAAGTTGAGGATATGAAAATAGGAGGAAAAAAGTAGAAAAGAAAAGAAGGTGTTGAGACGCCATACGTTGTTTTTAGTTGATTTTTTCAAGAAAGAAGAACGGGAGTATTTGGGCCGCTTAATCTTCTTCAATCGTTTTAAGAGATTAGGTGCAAAAAGTTTGATAAATTAGTCGCTGAATATACGACGAAAGTTTCTTTATTAATCCATTGGTTAGGTTCAAATTAAGTAGACTGGTCTGGACTGATAATTGCGTCGACAGTGTGAATAGAGTTAACAGCGCCAACAGCGCTAACAGTCACAACTGCGCCGATTACTACAAGCACAAATTGTTTCAATTACTTCAATTGCTCTATTGCAAATACCTACGCCTCAAAAATGCCATGAATAAAAAAACAAATCAACAACGCCTCCCTCGCACCCCTACCGCCCTATAAAATAAAACCAAAAAGGCAAACCACCTCCCCAACGTGACAACGACCCACCCCCCATTGTTCCCTTTCTCCCTCTCCCCCTCACGCTTACAACAACAACTCACGATTTCGACGAATCCCGCCCTAGCCGGCGCTCGTTCAGCCTGACAGAAGCCAATCGTTTAGTCAAGGGCTCATCCGGATGCATGTTGGAGGGAGAATAGGAGGAGGAAGAAGATGCTGGTGGTGGTGTGGGAGTAGAGGAGGAGAGAGGTGATGGAGAAGAGGCCGGGGCGTGGGTGGCGTCGAGATGGTCTCGTCGGCGCTTGGGGATTCGCTCACCAGTCGATTGCAGGATGGCCTGGAGCGTCTGCCAGCCTTCAGTGGAACGCAGCTGGAACGAGTCGGCCAGGTCGTGCTGGCTCGCTACGCGGCAGAGGAGGGATTCTTCGTCCTGTGAGGAGACAAATTGTTAGCTTGCGAGAGGCATTGGGGGAAGATGTGATTTTGTAGTACCTTGGATAGAGTCCCCATCTGGTGGAGGAAGCACAAGAGGTGGAAATTCGACACTTCTTGGCCATCGGCGCTGGGCTTTTGCCCCGGTGCCATGTTGAGCGCTCTCGCCAGAGCAGAGTGTTCCTGGCTCTCGCCAATGTATTCGCGGTTCTCAATGGGGAACCCGCTCTGTGTAAAGGTGGGCTTGGGGTCGGCAGGGAAGCCGTGCGTGAGCGTGACAAAGAGGTATTCCACGGGGAACGCGGGCTTTGCGTTTTCCTGCACGTTGGCATTGTACTCGTTGACCCTGCGGTAAAAGACCTCGGGGATATAGCGTGTGCGGCTGACGGAGCCGTCGTCCTCCTCCTCGTCGCGGACGAGCATCTGCGTTGGGTCGGCCGACGGCTCGACAATGTCTGCGCGCACCATTTCCACCACGTCGTTGGACACCTGGTACGAGGAGACACCAATCTCCCCCTCCTCGTTCCCGGAGATGATGCATGTCACAAAGTTGGAGCCGAAGCTGCCGGTGTCGCACCACTTGGTGGCCTTGGGGTGCTGCGACTGCAGTCTGGCCGCGAAGCACGTCTCGAGAGAAGTCAGGTAGTACGAGTCGGCGTGTCGCTTGCATATGACGGAGCCATCGCCGCGCCCCGCATCCAGCAAGTCTGTCCAGATGACACCGACAGGCTCGAGGCCGCACAGCTTGGCCACCTCGTCCACGTCCTTTTGGTTCTCCCACGGGTTCAGCGTGACACCGTCCATCTCGTCCACCTGCGGCGGCTCATAGATGGCCTCCACAACCGCCTTGACACCCAGCGGGACTTCTGTATATTCCGTATATCGCCCGTACAAAAAACCGAGTCGCTGAGCGCCAGTCTTTCGCCACGCGTCAATGAAGCCATCGATAATCATGGGCGACGAAAACTCGACGTGGTCCACCATGCGGAAGGGCTGCGGGTTCAGAGTAATGGCACTGGGCTGGCATTTCGAGCAGATGCCCTCCGGCCACTGCGGGTGGCCCGCCGGACAGTCCCTCCTCACTCTGTAAAACGGCTCGACCAGCGGCGGAATGTACGAGCTACCGAGCTCGGGCTTGTTGGTGGCCGAGTTGATCTTGCGCAGGTGCGAGTGGATGGACGGGTACTTGATCTTCTTCTCGGCGAGGTAGCCCGGGTTAAAAGGGTCGAGCGGCTGGCAGTGGTCGCACATGCCCTTGGGCCCGTGGCGGCACATGCGGTCCTTGGGGCGGGGGATCTTGCCGTCCTGGCGGTCGAGGCGGTCGTCGAGCGCCGACTGCCGCACCACCTCCCAGGGCTTGGATATGCGCTCGGGCTTGGGGTTGATGGGGAAGTCCTCAGTCGGCAGGACGGGCTTGCCGTTGAGGCGGGCGGCGGTCGTGTCCGAGGCGGCGCCGTTTGTGCCGTTGGCGCTGGTGTCGTTGTGTTTGTAGGAGATGAAGATGAGGTCGCCATGTCTGCAAGGTGTTAGATATCTTTCCAGCAAATGTGTGTCATAGCCGCAGCTTACTTGAGGCCAATCTGCTCGATTTTAAAGTTGACAATGTCGCCGATTCGTTTCGAGTCTCCTCCACTGGGGGCATTGGACATGGAGATGGATTTCGGGTCGACGGTGGACGGCAAGTGAGGAAGAAGCTGCGTCACAGTTAATAACGACTACAAAAGTTTACCCATTCTCAAGCACGCACCTGTTCGCCCATTTGCCCAAACGTGGTTGTCGGTTCCACGGTCAGACGGACCATGCCGTCCGGCCCGCGCAGGCGGAGCAACATGATGGCGTGCGGGCTATGAAAAAGCTGTGAATGAACAAAAGGCCAAAAAAGTCAAATATCAATGTGAAGCGCAGTGATGTGCGTCTCTTGTAGCACCGATGGTCCTTTCTGACGGTGCGTAGCGTGGGAGAATGTTGGTTGGAAAGAAGGTGAAGTCGCTGGAAGCTATGGAGTGGCGTTTGGAGCTTGCAACAGCTTAGTTATGACGGCGGGCACAGCTTCGTCATAGCGTGGTGCTGCCTGCGTTGCACGCACTGAGAGAGCGTTCACCCACATCTAGCAGGAGAAACTTCGGCCCGCCAAACACACCACGCCCGCGCGCCCCCAAAAGCACCACCCGCAAAAAAGGTACGTACCGCCCACTAGCGCGGCCCGGCACTGAACATCTGTCCAAAAGAGCAAACGGCCGATCTCGAGTGCACGTCTCTCTCCCTGCGTCAGTGGCCACGATATAACAGCTTTCGCAACAGCAAACACATAACGGCACCGTCTCCTTTTCCCCACCGCCACGGCCGCCGAGTATCCCCAAAGGATATCAAAGGAACAAACACACTCTCGTTTATTCAATTGTCACGCTCCTTTTATAGAATAGTCCGGAAAGCGAAAGCTATAAACAGCCCATCATGTTCACAGTCGACTGGATGGGGCTGGCGATGCCATTCGCCTACCTGCTCGTCCTGAGCGGTGCCCTGATGACCTTTTCCAGAATCTACCGCAAGCGCAAAGCCAGTATGTTGAATCCCGCTCACTACATAACCCACGTCGGGTGCCGCTTCAATTTCATCCATCGCAATGCTAACAGTAGCCTCCAACAGTCGAGAGCGCAAACCTAGCCCCCTGGTTCGGCCCCAACCTGCAACGAAACGTCTACCTCTCCCTCCTCCACATGGAACCCTCCTCCGCGAGCGGCGAAAAGGGCGAAAAGAGCCCCCGCGTGCCGGAGAGCGTGCTCAAGGCCGCCCTCCTGCGGCGCGCCGTCGAGGACATTCAGCGCCTCATCCAGATCAAGCAGGCCAAGCAGGCGTGCACCTCGCTGCTGCAGCGCGGCAGCGTGGGCGACGACCTGTGGCAGCGTTTTCAGCGCGCGGAGCGGGAGATGGAGGAGGAGCTGCGTGATGTCGTCACCGAGGTATTTTTTATCCTCCCTTCGGTCGTTTTTTGTCCTCCCTACGGTCGTATAGGAAGCAAAAACGACAAACAGTTTGCTAACGAAACAAAAAAAAAAAGGCCAACGCACTCGCCCCCAACTGGGGCCCAACCATTTTCCAATCCGCCCACGAAATCGCCAGCAACGCCAAGCTGCGCGAGAAGCTCGACGAGGTGCAGGCGCAGACGGACGCGGAAAAGGCCTGGTGGGAGAAGAAGCGCGGGCAGATCAAGACTGAGTTTATGAAGGAGCTGGACGGCAGCACCAAGAGTGAGGAGGACGAGGCTGTGCTTGTCGACACGCCGTCCAAGGCCAAGGGGAAGAACTAGAAGGCTCGTGGCCGGGCGCGTCGGCGGCTGTGAAAAAGGACGCTGAAGAGTTAGAAAGGAGAGATATAAAATAGGCAGCTGGGCTATTTGCGTGCCCCCGAGCTTGCTAAAGGATTGACTTGTACTGTGCATTGGAAGAGGATTGGCGTTTTTATTATTTATTACCTTTATACAATTCTTCATGAAACTAGTGAATGCGTAACTGGATTCAACTTTTATGGTCACTAATGAAAGAAGCATGTAGTGAAAAAGGAACATCTTGTAAAGTGGTAATGTTGTAGTTGTTAATGATGCAATGATGCAAGTATTTTGTAAAATATACTATATAGGGTCATCATGTTCATTGCTGATATGTCTAATACCAACCAGCCCAACTCTCCTTTGTCAAGAAAAGAACAAAACTCGCTAAAACCAAAGCTTATAAAAACGTTCAAATAAATCAAAAACCAAACCCGCGGTATTGCTACCGATGCAAAGGTGTAATAAAAAGTGGCAATCCAAAACAAAATGCTGGTGATATAAAACACAAACAAATCCATGTACATGTTTGTTATATCAGTGCTGCTGCGAACTTGAGCGCAGGTTCAATTTACCTGCCCCAAGGACCAGGCGCCGTCTTCCTCCTCAGAGCCTCGTCATCAGCGGCCATTCTAGCCATTCTGGCCTCACGAGCAATCTCGTCCTCTGTCTTGATGGCGTGCGCATGCGGCGGCACCTCCGAGACGGGCGACTCGCAGCCGCGCAGGCCAATGAAGCGGCCCATGCGGCGACGCTTCTCCTCGAGGGGCGCGTCGGAGCGCCAGTGCACCGGGCAAGGGTACTGGGCGGCCCAGGGCGACGGGGCGCCAGACTGGTGATAGAAGGCGGCGAGGGCCTCGAGTTGCGAGTCGGTGAGGAGCCAGAACTGCAGGACATTGGTGGGAAAGTGCGGGTGAATGGCACCAGTAGTGAGCTGGACAAGGGGGCTTAGGGGCAGGGCCATCTGCTGGAGCTTATGCGCCAGGGCCGGGTTGCGGAGAGCGAGCTTGACGCTGCTGGCGCTGCGGTGGTTGTGGTTGTGGTTGTGGCTGTGGCATTGGGCATGGCTGTGGCTGTTGCTGGCCCGGAGAGGATGGCGAAGCTGTGTATCCAGGCGAGCCCGGCGGTGCTGCTGTTGGCGGGCGCGGCGGCGGGAGATGGGCGATTGGGAGGTTGTCCCTACCGAGACCGCGGGGGCGGTTGTGGTTTGGCCCTGGTTGGATGTGGTAGAGGAAGAGGTGGTGGATGTGGAGGAGGAGTGGTGTTGCGAGGTGAATTCCCGATGCATCATGTTGACGGTTTATTGGTGTAGTTGAGAGAGAATTTTGATCTGACTCTTTTGTGTGCCGGCGGCGGGAGGAGGCGAAGTGTAGTAGAAAGCGTGTAGGTGGTTCTAAGGTGGTTGGCGATGCGGCGGACAGCAACTCTAGCCAAGATGGGAGAAGGTGGCGCAGATCGGAGCTCCAAGGGGAAATGATGGGATAAAGGAAGAAAGAAAATCGAAAAATCCTCCGTGGCGAGAAAGAAGACGAGCCGCAGATTATGAATTGCAAAATCCGAGTCGGGTCAGCGCAAAAAAAAGTGCGACTAGGCTGCGTGCGCCGAAATGTCTCTGATGCGTTTGGGTGGTGGGTTTCCGATTGCGGTGACGGGTAGCGTTGGTGCTCGGCGGGCGCGGGTGGGATGTGGTCGAAAACGGCTGCGCGGGTGGTGCGTGGGTGCTGGCGTGGGTGCACCAGAGTCTGGCACTGACGGAGGCGGCGACGCGGGGCGGGCGGCTTATAAGAGACAACGACGGGGACGGCGAGTGGGCACGATGCTCGTCGAGTCGAAACCTCGCTTCGCAAGCGATCAATGAAGAATGCGAAAGTGAAAACTTTGTTTCGAAAGAATCTTTGTCTCGACACTTTTTTTTTTTTCAGTCAGGCCTTGTTCGTCTTCGTCTGCAAAGGGACTGTGTTGTGTGGTGACGACTTTGGCTGTCGACCGTGCGTGTCTTGTAAGTGGTTCAGACACGCCCCTTTTGCGGCTGACGGACGGTGGACGGTGCACAGAGTGATGACAGGCGACACCAAACAACAAAAAGCAGAAAGAAATGCTGCTTGTTCGAGCTGCCTCTAGATTTCTTTGATTAAGCGTGACGGCAATCTGGCCAATTGCGTAATGTGTTTTACTTTTCTTTCCTTCTTTTCAGGTCTTGTGCTTTGTTGCAGGCAACCGAGTCAGGCGAAGCACAAAGGACGTGGCAGGCTGAGTAATGGCGGTAGCGTGTGATGTGATGGCAACGAAAGCAGCGTCAGAAACACCCAAAGTCCCAACAAGAATCAAGCTCCACCGAAAGCGAAGAAGAATAAAAGAGAACAAAAGGTTCGTTAGAGGTATGCGGGACACAAGTGTAGAAGAGTAGAGAAGAACGGAAAGAGTAGAACCGGAAGGGGAAGTGGAAGAGTAGACGCAAGAGAGGTAGAAGTAGGCATGCAAGTGTGGGAGGGTCGGGATGGTTATAAGAACAAGGCAGGGCTTGATATGGCGAGGACGGAGTACGGTACAAAGGGCTGGATGCGACTCCGTACTGTGTGCTGTGTGTATTGCAACGGCAGCATGCGCCAGCGAGTAACAAGAGACAAAAGAGGCAAAGCCAAAGAACCACCGCCTGGCGCACTACTATGGAGCAGAGCCCTGCAGGTGGGTAGAGCAGGCGGGTGGAGATGGGAGCCCAGGCAGGGTGAGGGTGTCTGCAGTCGTGCTCGTTACTCGTAGTCTGTACTCCATCCCCCATACTCGTAGTCCGTACTCACTGCACAGAGCACGCCAACTCGAGATGCACAACCCCAAGACTCGAGACTTGTCGGTGGCCCATTTCAGACTGGGGTGGTCGCCTGCTAGTGCCGGCGGCTGGCCCCAGGCTTGGGTGGAGGCCGAGGGCACGAGGGATAGGGAGGCCGACGACGTGGGATGTGGATGCGGACCATGTCTGCAGACAAGCGGTCATGGACACAGGGTTCATGCGCGCACAGGCGCTGAATCAAGGCCCGCATTGCCCGCCATGCCCGCCATGCCTGCCATGCCGCCATGCCACGCCTGGTGTGTCTGCCCGGCACCAGGCGATCCATAGCAGGGATCCATACGAGCAAGAGTGAGTGCAGCTCGTACGGCCACCGAACAAGACAAGAAGGTCTGTAGACGTTCTTACTGGCCGCATCGTGCGCCAGTGGTGCTCACAGCCGTCGCACTTGTCCTGTCGGTTGATTCTTAAGGAGGTGCTCTGGCGAGACATGCGCGTAGGCGACTCTGGATACGACGACTACTTCGTATACGTCTCTTGTTGGCATTCACTGAGTACGCTACTAGGGGCGCGGGTGTGTAGGCTTGTTTGTTTGACGTCTGCTTCGTGGAACCGCCATCGTCTATCACGGCCCACTCGTTCGCCTTGCTTGTTGCGCCGCCGCGGTCAGCTTTCCATCCTGGAGAACCACTTTACTCACCAGCACAACAAAAAGCCGTTCTCGTGCTCCATAGATGTACTCGTAAAAAGCCCCTTGCACACATGGCAAAGAACCCCAGCCCATTGCACCAGCCTCGTCACTTGGGAATGTCTGCATGTATCCTGCTCTGGCCGGGGGTTCGTTGGGACAATGGCCCCATCCGCCACCCGCCACGGCCGCAAGAGGGGATTCCGGGGGGCCGGGAGCGGGCATCAAGAACGAGGGACAGAAAGCTTGGAGCTTGTGCTGGGGTGTGGTGGTGATGGTGGAGGGAGGGGTGCCGTACATGTCTGTTTACGTGACGTGTGGGCAGGCTGGGAACAGCTCGCGAACGAAGCATCGCAACCAGCTTACGTCCGTACGCATCGAACAAACGGGGGAGCTGTCAAGTGTCTGCCAGCCAGCACAAGGGTTTGGCCTGCCTGCCAACGTATTTTAGCGTTTGTGGGACGAAAAAGGTGGACAACGATGGCTGGCTGGCAGGCAGCTTTGTAACGCAAGTGGACGATATTGATGTGTTCTTTGACTCTCGCGCAGGACGCTAGCCACGATGGCTGTCAAGTGATGGCGATGATGATTGTCGCTGGTGGATGTGTACAAAAGGAAGAGGCGTGGCGGGCGGGTGGCGGGCGGAACAAGGGCAGGGAAAGTGTCAGCCACCAAAACGTGGTGGGCATTTTAGGGGGGGAGGGGAGCGGGAGTGGGATGGGCACAGGAAGAGAGGCAGGAGGCGGAGGGGGCTAGGTAGGTGGCCCGCCCCGCTGTTCGTTAGCGGCAGCACCCACGCCTATGCCCAGTATTTGGCCTGTCGAGGCGCTATAACTGTGCACCGTTGGGCTGGGAGCGGTCGTCACCCACGCCCAAAGGGCCATTGATTCGCGCGCTGCAGCCGCCCTGTAATTTTACCCACGACAGCCACCTCGCCTATCAGGCAAAGCCATCCCAACCACCACAACCCGCAGCCATCACGGCATTTATTCATCACTGTGTACGGACGTACTCTGTTGCGCTCCCTGCCTACTTTAAAACACAATGTCATCGGCTACTTGTACCCAGGGTAACGCCACCCGCTCAGACAACGCCCAATTGTACGGGGTATATTCCTCCGTACTGCTGGTAGGCGAGCTGCAAGCGCCAGCGCCAGGGTATAACCTGACATGACATGCATCTTCCCCAACCACCGGCATAAAGTTCAAAAATTAAAAAAAAATAAAACAACCTGCATAACCCTGCATACGCTGGAACAGGTCAACTTGTTTCCATTGTCTAGCCCGCTGTTCCTCGGATTTATTAATAAAATAAAAACGGCTCGCTAGTAAAAAGAAAAAGCAAATGCAAAAGGCGGTGCGGCTTGCATCGTGCGTCTGGGTCGTGCAGGAGCTATTGCTGCCACAGCGGTTCGTGGCAAGGCCGGGGCTCCGGTCTTTTTTTTCTTTATTCGTGATGCTTTGAATGATGTGATGAATGGCCTTTACGATGAGATGAGGTGCATGAATGTGCTCTGCATGCAAGATATCCCGCGTATGTCGAGCTGCCGGCCATCCAGCTACGCCATGGTCTACAGACGTCGTCAACACAGCACCACAGCATGTGCCATTGCCATGGCCGACATCTCCAACGAACAAAATCCCTAACGTGAAAACGCTTGCAGTCAAAGAACCCTCCTCGTATCATACAGGCCAAGTAAAACAGTTTACATGCCATCAACCCTGACCGCCTCGAAGAAATAGACGATCCTTTGGAACATTCCGTGCTATGGGGCTCCCTCATCCAAGACACTGTACGAGTAGTCAGACAAAAACCTCTGTCGACATATGCAGCCAGTCAGAGGCCACAGCGGCCCAAGTAAGCGAGAAAGATGTCCACGAATTAAGCCAAAGGAGGCTACCTACGACACTAGCAGACGGGGCTTGGAAGAAAAACGTGTTCGGGGTGGGGGATGGATGGGACGACGAGCTGCTTGCTTGTTCTGATGGAGGGGGGGCGTTATCGTTCATTTACACGCTGCACGCCTCTCCTCGAGGCCCGTTCCATGCACCACGTACGTGCTGTACAGTCCGTAAACCAGGCGTAAACGGATTTGGGGGCCGCGAACCGCGTGCCGACGTAGCGAGCGTGTGGGCAGTCGAGATGACGGTGATCGATCATTGTCCTGCGTATTGTCTGGTTGCGGCACATGCTCGGGTTGGGTGTACTGCCTGCCGGCGTCAAGAACATGATGCAGCGACCTCTACCATCACAGCAAGCATCTTCAGCGCAAATACAGTTCCGGTACTTTATTTCGCACTGCAGGTATTCCCCGTCTACCATGTATGTAATGCTTGCGCCTCCTACGTCCGCAAACTCCGCCAGCTGGAACCTCGGGAGGGTGAAGAGTGAACCACGTACACGCATCCAAGTGAGACATTTCGGAGCCCACCATCGTCAGCAAGCATAAGACAAGACAAAGGCCGCAGGGTATTGGGTGGACTAGTTCCAGTTTGCGTCTTTTTGCTCCGACACCCATGCAGAAAAAAGGACACCATGTTCAATTGGCCTCGGAAGAAAGAAGGAAAGGAAGAAGAAAAAGCAGATGATAATGATGATGAACACGATGCCTACTAACTCGAAGTCACTATACTTTAGTACGAGTATACACAATCTACGCTCGCGCGTGGCTTCCCGCAATTTCCAAAGCCTCGCTCCTTCCCAAGCCAAGTGACATGCTCATGCCCGCAGCACCCGCAGTTTGCACCGCGCACGTCCACGCCATGCAAGGCAATAAACACGCATCGTCTATCCGTGCACCGAGGCTTTTCTACATAGTACATAGTACCTTCCTCTGGCGTCGCTATATTGCCCAGTAGTGTACGGTATGGGCTCTGTCCTAAAAGTAAATTAATCTTCCATGCTTTCTTGGCCTATTGTTCGACCATCGTTCCCTGGTCAAGCCACGGCGCGCTATTACCCGACCCGTAACGTCTGCAGCTCCAAGGCCTACTCGTACTACTGTGTACCATAGTACACAAAAGCCAAGCATTACCATGGTACTTGCTTACGATCCCCTGTTCGTTGTCTGCCATGCCTGCCATGCCTGCCATGCCGTGCCGTGCCCACTGCTACGCTGCATGTTCAGCCAACAGGGTCCGTACGGGCCATGGCATCCGTCTCATGCAGAGACATGTCCATGGAGTAAATGCAACGCGGAGTCTACTCCAAAAGAGGACTTGACTTTACGAGGACTCCGCATACCCGGACGAACGAACCAGGTTCGCTTCGGTTACCTTTTATATCCATCCCTCGGCGTCTCGCCGGCTCCGAGAGACTGATTGAGGGCGCCCGTCTCACGCGCGGACCCGGCTCCGGGACGGCCATGTAGACTAGTACTTACACCACAGTTGCTCCGTTTTGTACTGTTGTAGATGTAGTCGTCCAGGACTACACGGGTAAATTAGATCAAATTGCCATTTTCTTCAACACATCGGCCCCATACACACGCCTTTTATCACGCTATAGCCAGACGCAGACATACGCCGGCCAACTACAGCACTGCCTCTGCACATCGTTTTGGCGCGGGCGGCGGGCTGAGACATTTGGCTGGGTCGATGGAGTCGGTAGGCCCAAGAGGCTACGAGTAACCTACCCAGTGAACTCTTGCAACACGCAATTGTACGAGTAGTACGGCTTTTCTTGGTCTTCGTTCATATCCACTTTGGCCACGCGAGATTATCCCGAGCGCTGGTCCAGTTTTGTTTTGGCTAATGGCAACCTGCTATCATGATGCACGCCTGCCACAACCCTCCCGCCATGTACTACACCGGTTCCCTTGCATCCAAGCATGCAGATGCTCCTCCATGTTTCTGCACGTAAACCCTGACCGAGCAAGCACTGATCCTCTCTCTGCAGTCCACCATCTACTGTACCTACTGCAACTGTAGTCCATACTGTATGCAACTCTTGTCTACGGTAGCATCCTCCTCCTTGCTACACCGACCCCCAGTTCACCAAACTCCCCCCTTCCCCTCCCCCTTCCCCTCCCACCTTCAATACATACTAGCGAGCCGAAAAAAGCAAAGCCTCACCACCCTACCACATGGTTCCATGGTATAACACACGCACCTACTGGTACAGAATTTTTTTTTCCTTTCCCCGCCCATTGTTCACCGTCACATTGCAGAACGGCGCTACTGAAACCCCTTGCATGGGACATCCCACGCCGCCTTGTCCCATTGTTCTCCAGTCATACCACACGCTAGAACAGGCGGCACCCTGGGTTCTAGATGACTGCAGAAGGAAACACGGCCTGTCATAGGCACGTCGTTGGAATGTGGGGACCACCCCTTTTACAACAGCTGGACGAGTAACAGTGCATCGAGCTGCTCATTGGAGGTTTGACGTCAGAGACACCAGAGGTGTAGACTGAGACATTTGCGCTGGTTGGTGCTTTGGTGCTGGCGCATCAGCGCTCAATTGGTGTCCTTTTTTTGTGGCCTGTGACTCGAAATCACGCAACGTATTTTGCTGTAGAAGTTTCGGGACTTTTTTAATAGTATGGTGGGCAGTCATTAGATGGTGGTTGTTTCTCCGGGGAACGTTGGGCTTGATATGAGTCCACACGAGCAAGCTTACGAGCTCTCGCCAATGAGTTATACAGCTTCCACGACGGACTTTTGCGTATTCTGCTTACTCTCCAATTACTGAGTACTCTGTAACTCTTCGCATCACCTGCTGATCCAAAGGCACCATCATTAGTCGTGCCGAAACCTACAGCAGTCACGCACTCGCCCGCCTGCCGCCACCCTCACTGCAACCCAGTCAATACCCATGTGAAGGAGCCCCGTCACCAAAATGTCTTGTATATTTTTATAAATAGCTACACCTTCACCAAAACAGCCATGTCTGAGATAAGGACCACCATCAATGACGAAACTCTTTTTCCTTTTGTTTTTTGTTGCCCTGTGTCCCTAACCCTTCCCCCCCCGGTTGTCAATTTCCCGCTGAACCATGGGTAACCCTACCAAGGCTCCCAAATGTCTCACATATTTTTAACAACCACGACGAAAAGGAAAGAAAAAAAAAGAGGACAAATGTCTCACCCCGCACTGTAAAATTAAAACCCACGCAACAAAAGCCCGCCACGTACCCCCAACCCAACCTCCAGGGTACAAAAAATCCTTGCTTTCCTTTTCCTTGGCTTGCTCACTCAGAAACATTTGCACTCACACGGACCCCCGGCGGCGCGGTTGCTTGTCCTGTTTTGGGTGTGTTCCTCCGCGTTTTCCACTACCCACCACCACCATCCATCCTTCAGCTGAGGCTCTTATACCCTGTCGCATGCTCTTACCAGTACTCGGAAGGATCCCAGATGTGATGAAATGGGAAATTAAACATTTGATTTTTTCGACCCCGGACTTTCGATGGTCAATTTCTATTTTTGCATCTTTCATGTAATCTAACCGTGCATTGCGCCGTTTCTAAATCCGTACATTGTATTATTCCCATCGGCAGCGCGGAAATTGGAAACCACCATTGTACTGTGTACGAGTAGTACGATAAGTGCAATCCCGCCAAACGCGCCGTGATAGCCGTGCATTTGTTTACAGCCACTTTACCTTGGCGACATGATCCGTCTTCTTCTTGCTCGCCTTGACATACCCCAGCGCCCGCAGCTCTGCCAGCCCCCTGTAGAACTGCACCAGCGCCCTGCGCTCGGCCTCCTCGTCACCATCACCCTCGCCCTCGTCCGCTTCCTCGCCGCCGCTCGTCATGGCTGCGCGAAACGCCATCCACAGATCAGCCACGTTGATCAGATTGCCCGTCTCCAGGTACAGCTGGTACAGCAACGCCGTAGCCGGCACTGTCGCCTGCCCACCGCCGTCCTGCTCCGGCACGCGGCACGAGTCTGATTGGTAGTCTTGCGGCCGTGACAGGCTGCGTTCAAATACCGCCCGTGGGCGTGGCACAAAGACGTCGCGCGACGGCGCATGAGAGTCGTACACCCAGCCTTCGGAGAATAGCTCCCCAGTCAGCACCGTCGTGTCGTGCCGCGACGACAGCAGCGTCGTCACTGCGTCGACAATCTCCGTGAGCTGCTTGTCCTCGTCCTTGAGCGTCGCAGAGTCCTGGCTCAGCTGCACCCGCTGCGCAATCACCGTGGTCCTCACCACCTTGCTCTGCCCGCTGTACCTGCTGCGCACCGTAATGCCCTGCTGCGCGGCCTTGGCCATGAGCGACACTAGCTTGCCCACCTGCAGCTGTAGTGCGGCCTGAAGCTCCTGTGTGCTGGCGGCCGGCTCCAGGTAGAGGCTCGGTTCGCCGTCTCGCAGCAGGGCTACTATTCGCCGCAGCGACTTGGCCAGCCCGTCCATCCCCAGCCGCCGGATGCAGTCCACCATGTTGGACTGCTCGTCCATCGACACACCCTCAAGCATCGAATCCACGTACGCCTTGCAGAAGGACCCGTACTGCGCACCGACGGCCTCGAGCATTAGCAGGCTCCGCAGGCGCTCCGCCGTCCACTCCTGCCGCTCGACCGCTGCCTCTCGGACCTTAGCGAGCAGGCTGGCATCATCGTCCAGTAGTAACTTGGCGTATTCCACTGCCTCTGGTGTCTCCGTATTGATCATCGCCTCCACATGGTTCCGGAACGATGGTGTGCTCCGTATCGCTTCCATATGCTCCGCCTGTAATACCTTCTCCTGCTCAGTGTCCGACGACACCAATACGCTAAGTGGATTGGCGTAAAAGTGACACATGTATGCATACTACTCTTGTTAGTACACACACACCATGAACAGACGCTTGCCACGTACCTTGAGTGAACTGATGAATGACTGTATACCAGCCACCTGGTCCCGCTGGCGATCCAGCATCCACCGCAGCAAGGGGGCGCCTAGCCGAAGCCCAATATCGTTGGCCGCCACCGCACCTTTAAACACTGTTTCCAGAATTCCCTCGGTTTGCACTGCATCAAATTGGCCACCGTAGATTTGGCGGCACGCCGTCTTGAGGAGTCTTGCTTGTAGCAGCTCCACCGATGTGGCGATGCCGAACAACAGTGTAAACGGTATCCGCGGCCTCCATGACTTTAGCAGCACAATGAGATCGGAAAGCAGGCTGCTGTCAAACCCTTCACTGTCCTGGAACGCAATGTAAATGTGTTCGCAGTCCTGCGTCTTTACAAAAGCCTGCAGTGCCTCCAGGTCATAGTCTAGATAGCGTCGGCCCTGGCCACGTCAACGTATTAGTTATGGTTCCCAGCCCCGAAGCACTGCTGCTGCAATACTCACATCGTGGCCTTTTCCAGTCTCCGCCCCCTCCTCTTCGTCTTCATCCTCAGCCGGCTTTGCCGTTGCCACGCGGATAATCTTCTTGAGCACGCCCTTGAGTGAACCAGCCTCTGACGACTTGAGGCGGACAAACGGGCCCCCACCAGACTGCTGCAGAGTCTCGGAAAGCTGCTCAAACAATAAATCCTGCGACGCAATATTGGGTCCCGTCACGACAAACGCCGCGGGTATCTTGTCGAAGCTGTGTCGTGGTTAGCTGGCGGTTTGTCTCGCTTCCCAACCTCCTCCGCCGCCACCCCAGCCCAGTAGCACAAGAGTCATGAAAAGACGTTGAAAGCACACCTCGAAGGAAGCTTTTCATTTCAAAGTCACATGTTACAAAAGAAAAACGGAACAAAAAAAGTCTCACCATTCGGCTTTGGACTGTCGCATAAACGACGATACCTGGTCAAGAGTCACAGAGCTGGACTCCCTCAAGATCCCCTGTTGCAAAAATTAGCCAAATAACCCCCAACCTCGCAATTCGCGAAATGACCAGGGATATCGAATCCCGTCAGAGCCGAGAGCTCACCTGTATCCGGCCATGGGCCTTGGACCAAGTCTCCTCGTACAGACGTCTCCGCAGGTCAACGCCAGCCTGGCTCTCTGCGCCATTCAGCAACGGCACAAATAAGGGCGATGCTGATGCCGCTGATGAGGTGAGGGAACTACGCTTTGTACTGCCCTTGGCTCCCTTTTTAGATACCCGTCGTCCTTTTGACGGCCGGGCGCCGCCATCCTCATCAGGGTTGAAGATGTAGGCCACCTGTTCACGTTGAATCAGCCCTGAGCCCAACAATGCTGCGCTGCTGGCGGCAATTACTTACCTGATGGTCTTCCTGATTAAAGGCACCTTGTGACTTTTCCTCGTCACGAGCCATTGTTCCCCAGACCGCAGACAATGTCGCCGTTCTGAACACCTTCGACTATGGTGATAGGTCCCGACGCGGTGTGGCTGGCTGGACGCGTTAAGCAGGCCGTGCACGCACTGTATCGCACTGTACGGCAACCAATCCCCTTCAGGTCTCACAGAGCGACCTCAGCCATCTCACACGGACGACACAATGCACCGGGCCATTTTCGCTAATTATTACCAGATTGCTTACTCGTCTCTAGCTCTTGATACTCATTACCCGTGTACCCGGATCTCCTAAAACACAAAAATTCAAATAAATACGTGAGCTACGCAGCGTCATTAAATCAGCCACTTTGCACTACCTTGAATCCCTGACCTTGGCGTCGCAGAACGAAAACCAAAGCTATAAAAAAGCCACAAGATGCACCCTTCACCAGCTTATCCCAGCCATGCCAGCCGCCCATTTTCGCCAATGTTTCCTTTTGTTCCCCGTTATTCGTGGTTGCACCAGACTTCTGGTGACATGCCACGTAGATACCGTCACTCCCTCAGCCTGACACCCTATGCAAGTCTCAAACACGAGATCATGCTCGAGTTCACGCTGCCCGCTTCGCCACCCTGTGCCGCTGCAGCAAGTAACCTGTCCCGCCTGGTGGAACTTGCGAAAATATCATACATTCATTGTAAAGCTGACACAGCGTGGACCCCTCCCTAGCTGAACATAGGAAAATGCACACCACTCTGCAGTAGCGTACCCATCACAGCGTCCAAAGTAGAACGCGTCATTTCGAAGGCGGTCTTTATCCGAACTGCATGACAACGCCTGCCCCTCCTACTCCGCCGCAGCAACCGGTTCAGATGTCGCAGCCTAACGTCATTAGCATCAGGTTTCATCAGTATTTCTAGACATATTATTGACTCACAGTTGCGGGCTCCTGCTTCTCTTCGGCCTTTGCTGCCTCGGGTTCCCCGTCAGCAGCTGGCTTCTCCGAGTCAGCCTTCTTTGACTCAGCCTCGTCGCCGTTGCCGTTGGCCTCCTTCTTCTCCTCAGATTGAGGCTTGCTGGCTCCATTTACGCCATTTGAGGTGGCGGTTGGTGCCGGGGCGGCGGCGGCGGCATTGGCGAGAAGCTTGTTCCACTTGTCAAGCAGAGACTGCGACCTCGACTTGAAGTTGAATTCCGCTTCGCGCGGAATATGCTCCAACTTCAAAATCGCCTTGAGAACCTTGTTGATCTTGGTCTCGCGGATGATGGAAGCCTCCAGATCGGTAAACTCCTTTAGCTTGTCCAGGTAGTGCGACAGGCCCTCCAGCTCAGCCTCGTCGATGCCCGTATCTTTGCCCAAGAGTCCCTTCTGGAGCTTGTGTCGGAGGAAGAAGACTTCCTTCTGTAAACTATATTAGCATCGATTCCAATAAAACATATCAAGTAACGTACCTGCTTGCGCTCCCGCTTCTCGGCCTCGGTCATCTTGACCTCCTTGGGCTTCTTATCCTCCTTGGCCTTTGGCTTCGCCTTCTTGGCTCCAGCATCTTCCTTCTTGCTCGGCGTTCCATTCGCACTCTTGTTCGTAGACGGCGTGTGAATTTTAATCTTTGGCTTCTTAACAGAGTCCGAACGCTGTGGGGTCTGTTCAATGAAGGTTAGCCGTTAAAACGGATGAAAACGTTGCAATGCATCTCAGCTTACGTTGGCCTCCTCATCAGCCTTGCGCTTCTTGGACTTGGGCTTCGCTGACCCATCGGCATCAGCCATGTCCTCGTCTTCGTTAGCCTTGGCCTTGGCCTTCTTGCCCTTCTTGGGCGTTGCAGCCTCCTTGGCCTCTCTTGCGGCCTCCTTTGCGGCCTCCTTTGCCCGTCTGGCCTCCTCAATGGCCTCTTCTTGGGCAATCAACTCCTCCTCAAACTTTTGAAGGACATCCTTGTAGTGTTCGATCGGATTTTGCTCCGCGGCGAGCTCGAAAGCCGCCTTGAGATCTTTGCGCATCTTGTCGTTGATGGAGGATTTCGCCTTCTCTTCCGTGAGCACGGTCAAGTTCGTGTTTGCGACCCAGCCACTGTTGTTTCTGTCAGTTCGGCAAATCCCTCGTAGAAGACACCAGGTGCTTACAATTCGTTGGTAAAGAGATACATAATCGGAAACGTTCGGTCATGCATGCGCTTGCCGCCTTCCGCATATGCTTCCGTGTATGAACCATCGGGTCGAGCGGCTGACACGGGACGGCTGGTAATGAGAGGCTGAGGCAGCATGGTCTCGTCACAGATGATGACAGGCCACGGCGGAAAGCCCTTGAGCTTGACCAGAAAGTGATCGCCAGGCTTCGCGTCAGTATGCGTGAGGCGAGCTTTTGAGCCTTTTCTGTTCAATGTGCCACCGACCGACTTGCGGCGGTTGTTCTTGCTCTTCGAGTTTGGCGTCTCTGCGGCGGCGCCAGCAGGCTCGGTAGCCTCCTTCATCTCGACATCGCCATCTGCAGTCGCGCTCTCTTCGGTCTTGGGCTTCTCTTCCGTAGCAGTCTCCGCGGGCTTCTCAGCCGACACGTCAGCAGCTCCTATTGTCTCTCGTTAGCCAAATCTCGTTGCGACAACATCGAGGCCATCGCCGTCGCGGGTAGCAATTGAAGTGCTCGTCCGCGAGAGCGCATGGTACGCATTCCCTGACTTGTACTAACCTTCGGCAGGCTTGGCCTCCTCCTTGGAAGCTTCCTGATCAGGCTTCGATTCCTCCTTGGCAGTCACGTCGTCCTTGACTTCGGGAACGGTGACGGCAGGCTCAGTGGTGGCGGCAGGCGCCGTAGCCTCGGAGCTCGCAGGCGCAGTATCAGACATGGCAGCGGCGTGGTGTGATGGACAATTGCAAAGTGTGCGATCGTGCGGTCGTGGAATGGGTGGTGAGCTCGATGGCGGAATCACGAGTCAGCAAGGCTAGCAGGAGAGAGCTAGCAGTCGGGTGCGTGAATGAGGTGTCCGACGCGTGTCGAGTCGCGTGCGACGGCTCCAATGGGGGCGCAAAGGATGTTGCACGATGGAACAAGGGGTATGGAGATGAAATGCGCAACAAGTCGTCGCTGATTCACCCGCGTAGTGCTATGATGTGGGTGAGGGAGGCAAGAAACACTGGATCGTCGGCCAGATGGCGCGCCCGCGAAGCACCTGTGACGAACGTCACTGCGCATCACGTGACGGCCTTCGTGCAGCTACCCAGCCGCCGGATCCCAAGGAATCGAATCGCAGGGGTCTTGCCACGCAATGAATGGAGGCGTTCCGATATCTGGCGCAATAGCATTGCGGGAAATCCGCCAAAACAATTGGTACGGCTCCACACCGATATTGGTTGCCGCAGCGCCTCTGCCAGGTCTGTATCACCGCATACACAGCTCCATCGGGCTGCAGTGGCTTGGTGGTTAGGCACAGTCTCTCAACAAACCGCGTCGCAAAGCCATTCTCATAGTTAATTCACATTGGATAACCCCCCAAGAGTTGTTCTAGAACAAAAATAAACCTTGCTTTTCATCCATTACCTGCTATAATGTACATGCCAACAATTTCCTGCAGTATATGGCTGTCAGAGCCGTCTATTCATCATCTTCTTCCTCCTCAGACTCATCCACATCCATTCCCTCCGCTGCCGTAACAGAAAACTCCCGCTCTTGGTCGACACCGACGTAGCTGTCACTCATCAACAGAAGCTTCAGGTTGTGCTCGCCAGGCGAGGGCACAGTATATTCCAGGCGGACATTGAGCTCGCGGCCAATCGTCACGCGCTTAATGGCAAGCAAGCTGCCCGTCTTCTCCTCACCAACCACGAGCCACCAATTCTCCATCTTCTTGGTGGGATAGAAAGGTGCGTGGACAGTTGAGTCGTATTCGCTATCCTCGTCCTCCAAGTTTCGCGCAATCTTGATGTTAAGATACGCAGGCTCGCCGGCCCTGATCTCGTCCTCCTCCAGAACCTCGTGCTCGAGTTCAATGTCGGGGTAGTTGTCATTTGTAAAGTTGGCCGCCTCACCAAGCTGCTTTTGTGACAAGCCAAGGCGCTTAATCAGGTTCTTATAGTCTGCGTTCTCCTCGGGGTTC
The DNA here is from genome assembly GCA_003056585.1 of Lecanicillium sp. MT-2017a. NCBI lineage: Eukaryota > Fungi > Ascomycota > Sordariomycetes > Hypocreales > Cordycipitaceae > Lecanicillium > Lecanicillium sp. MT-2017a. Next base: position 704,367 of record PXYN01000209.1, on the reverse strand, counting down.
ATGGCTTCCATGAAGTCGAAAATATCCTTGATGTCAAACTCATTGGCAACCTTGACAACATCCGTGCCAAAGTGAGGAATTTGCTTGAGAGGGCTATCCCGATCCCACATCGCCTGGACAACCATTTGCGACATTTCCATGGCGTTCATGGCGTTCAGGTGTCCATCGGAAGACAAAATGTCAACCATGGCACTGAGGAGGCTCAGCACGCGGGACAGCAAAACCTCTTGATCCTTGGCCAGGTCAATGGGCAGCTGCATGCGAGAAAAGTGCGCCTGAAGAAGCACAAATGACTTGAAGTGGGGAGAGTCGTATACTGGCTGCGACATTTTGACCGGGATGCGGTCATAAATCCGTCGCAGCAGGCCATCCTCATGCCTGCGAACCTGGATAGACTCAAATTCAGTGGCCGAAGTGACAATTTCCAAGATGCCCTTGAGCTTTGTGCGGGCTGACAATGACAAGAGGAATGTCTGCATCGTAATATATGAGATGTTGTAGTACGCGCCAATCATGGCGGCGTTCTGAGGCGAAACAGAACCATCCTCATCGTCAAAGTCAATAATCTTGGATTCGTCCAGCTCGCGTAGCGTCGTTTCAACAAGATCAGACATGAAGTTACTGAGACCCTCGTGTGTGGTGCTTGTAAGGCCGTAGTAGCTGGGGTTGGCTAGCAGACGACGGTAAAAGTATGTGAATGTGGTCCAGTTGATGGCGTCGTCACCAGACTCAATCATCTTGGTGCTTATCTCTGTGACAAACGCATCGTGCAGGTAGTTGTGCAGATGCGATTCTACTGGCAGAGCCTCGCTGAGGAACTTCTTGTAGTAGTCACGCTTCACCTGCGGCAGCATGAGCACACCACGGCCACGGCCATCCTTGGATGGGCGAAGAGCCTTTCCAAACATTTGCAGCACCTCGCTCAGAGGATAGTCAATGTATCGGTGTTCACGGCCCTCGAAGTACTGCGTACCCATGACAATAACAAGATGGGCGGTGCTGGTCAGCTCCCAGCAGACTTCACGGGACGCGACAAGAACTTGGATAGCACCGTTATCATAGAGATGCTTGACAATGCGCTTATCACTTTGGCTGAGAGCCTCGTGGTAGTATCCAATACCGTGAGACAGCGCCTCGGCGAGAGCCTCCTCGTGGATACGATCCAGAAGAGGCTTCATCTGTTCCACATCCACATGCAAGAAACGGTCCTCATCATCATCTGTGACACACGCAGAAAGCAAATCACGCGCAGTGCTTCGGGTCTGTTTTCTGCTGGGCACAAACACCATTGCTGGCTTGTCTGGCGACATTTGCGTAATGGCAGCATAGGTAGGCTTGGCCATGGCCAACATGAGAGAGGGGAAGTGAGGAATCGAGAAAGCCTGGATATGCAGTTCGAGGGGAACAGGGCGCACGTGAGGGCTGAAGTTGTAGATGTCGTGCTTCTTGGCATCGATCCATTCTCCAATGTCGCGTGCATTGGCGAGGGAGACACTGAGCGCGACAATGCGCAACGGCAGCTCGGTCTGCGATCGGATGTAATGCATGCGGGAAACGATAATCTCATATATGTAGCCTTGATAACCTCCGACGAGGTGGATGTCGTCAGCAATGAAGAGCTGGACCGTCTGCACATTCTTGCGTCGCTTCCACTGCCTTGACAGAACATCCCACTGAGTGGGCGTAGCCAGGATGAGATCGCCCTTCTCGAGCATCTTCAAATCCGTCGCCGTCTCTCCAGTCAGTTTCACGATCTCCTTGCCGCCGGCGAGGTGGCTGAGCCTCTTCTGCCAGTCTTGAAGGCGAGCGTCGACAAGCTCTTGGAATGGAGCAATGTAGACGGCTCTGCCAGCGTCGCCCTGAATCCAGTGACGTAACAGGGCGAATTCAGCGCACACAGTCTTTCCACTACCAGTTGGCGCGCCGACAAACACGTTCTGCTCCGTCTTGTATAGCGAGTTGAAGACCTGCGATTGGATCTTGTTGAACTGTTTCCATTCCGGATAGATATCCACGTAGCTCGCGACCTTCAGGGCCGATACAGGCAGAGGCTGAAGGTCAAGGAGCTCCGTGTGTGGAGGGAACTTTTCGGGAAGGATTAGTTTCTGGAACGAAACAGGGATTCGGGTCTCTGAGTGCATCCATCGGTCGGAAACGACAGAGATGAAGTAGTTTGGTGGCATCGGGTCGGTGATCGGGACAGTAAAGTCGACAATGTGCTCATTTGACTCAGCCATGGCATAGTCCTTTCGAAGGAGGAACACGTCGTGGTAGAGGACATCTTCACCATCACAGTCCTCGACAAAGATCCAGAAGCTCTCAGCAGCACCGTGGACAGTGTCATCCCATTCAAAGTTGGGAGTGATGCTGAGCTCAACCTTGAGCATAGACCTCGTCATGGGCTGCACTTGTGCCTGCACATCGACGCGAGGGAACTTGGCGACGAAGCCGCAGACGGCGCGGCCGGCACGGGGCATGCCCAGGAGTTCACCCATGCGAGGTGGATCGAGATCGAAGTAGCTACTCCAAGCCACGTCGATACGCTCAGCTTTCTGGACGACATCTCGCGGGCATGTGGGGAATTGTCGCAGGGGGGACATGGTCGGCCACATGCGCTTCTCAGCCATCTTGCAAAGATCCAGCGCAGTCTTGGCAACGGAGGACCAGCCCTTCTTCAGAGAGATCTCAAACACGGCGCGGAGAATACGTCCGGCACTCTGTGTAATGTAGACCATATCTGCCATGAGTGCAAGACCGTCGAGCGATAGTCGTGAAATATAGGCTTGCAAAAGGACGTTGACCTTGGCGTGCGGCTCCTCAAGGCTCTCTTTGACGGGAATGGGGACACGCTGCAGGAGCTTCGCCAGCTCGAGCTTCTCGTCTTGTCGGACGGGGATGTACTTGAACTCGGCACTGAGCGAGAAGACACGGAACAGCTCGATGGTGGTGATGGAAGGCTGGATGAGGTTGTTGTAGGTCTCCATGGAGCCAGCCGTAATGTAGTAGTGAGACGCAATACGGCCAAGCTCAGTGGACTGGAATCTACCCGTCTTCTCGTCGTACTTGACCAGGTTGGTCTTTCTGAGCACCATGGCAGCCGAGTGGATCAGATCAACGCGTTTCTGCTCCAGAGCCTCGTCGTCTTCGTAATCCTGGCCGACCTGATACAAGCCGGGTGACCGAAGCATACGAACAAACAGATATGTGTATCCCAGCCACTCAACACCCTCATCACGCGTGCGAACATTGCCGAGGACAATTTCGGCATTGAGATTGTCAACAAGCTTGCTGACAAACTGACTTTCGATCGGCAGCTGTTGGTTGAGAAGCGATAGGTAGTACTGAATCTCATTTTGCGTGGTGATAATGATGCCTTCACCGTATGTGTCGAATTGCGGCCGACCAGCACGACCAAGCATCTGCAAAACATCTTGCGGGCTCAGCTCAACCCAGCTACCCTTTTCGGGCGAGTAGACCTGGGTGCCCTTGATAATGACGGTATGTGCAGGCAAGTTAACACCCCAGGCCAAAGTGGCTGTGCACACCAGGACCTGGATGGCGCCTCTGGCAAACAAGTCTTCCACGTCGGTTCTGTCCATGCGGTTCATTCCAGCATGGTGAATACCGAAACCGTGCGGCAACAAATCCTTGAGATCTCTGTCCGTTGCCTGACTGGCAGCTTCCTGAAGGACCTCCCGGCTGCCAGCATCGTGACGCAGAATCTGGTTGATCGTCTCCATTTCCAGCGCCTTGTCTCTGATGTACTTGGCAGTCTTGGCGGTCTCCTTTCGCGAGTGAACGAAAATAAGCATTTGGTTTCTGTTGGTTCCAACGTGCTCGATAACTTTATTGTACGTCACATCGTTCATCGTCTTGAGCTGCTTGATGGCTTTACGGTCAGTGACGCCGACGAATTCTTGACGCAGGGGGCAAGGTCGGAAAGTGCCGTCAAAGTGGAACAAGCCAGAGTCCACGTCGACGCGGAGGAAGCTAGCAACGTCCTTGTAGTTGGGCAGAGTGGCAGACAGGCCAACAAGACGCACAGGCTCGCCAGTCTGCTCGGTCTTTCTAATCGTTCGGCTCACGATACTCTCCAAGACAGGTCCACGATCATCGTGCAACAAGTGGATCTCGTCAATGATGACAAGGCGCACCAGATTCGTGTAGGACAGATCAGTAGCCTTGCGGGTAATGACGTCCCACTTCTCCGGGGTTGTGACGATGATTTGGGTCTCAGCAATCTGCTGCTTGGTGAGTTGGCGATCACCAGTCAACTCTGAAACCTTGATGCCGTATGGCTCCAGTCGCTTGCCAAAGTTGCCGACTTGCTCTTGGACAAGGGCCTTAAGAGGTGCAATGTACACAATCTTAAAGGCGTCCAGGTCGATGTCACCGGTCGTGGGGTTTCGGTTTTTGCCAAGCTCTCGTAGAATGGTCAACATGGCAACATTTGTCTTACCCGAGCCGGTCGGGGCACAAACAAGCATGTTGCCATCGTCTCCAAATGCAGTGGGGTAGCATTTTGACTGGATCTTGTTGAGTGACTTTGCGGTACTAAAAGGGTTGCGAGCCCATTCAGGCATATCTGTAATGGGGATAAGGACATCGTCAGGGTCACTGCGCTTCTTGGGAGGCGGGACGTGAATCTCTTCGTAGCCCTTGAATGATCTCTTCGTAGAACCCTCAGGCAGTCTGACCTTTGGGTTCGTCATCAAGTGATTGCCCTGGTCGAAAACCAAGTTCTCAAGGTTGATGAGCTTCTTGGGCTGGAGGCCACCAACAAGTCGGCCATCGGACTTTTCTTCCTTGGCAGCTTCACCGTTCAACGTCGCAGCGGTGTCAATATCCATCTTCATGCCTTTGCCCTCCTTTTCATCGCCCGTAGACTTGCCGTGCAGCTCGTTCAGGATATACTGCAGGCCCTCGGACGCAATTTCTCGTTCGGTGTCGGCACGGGCTTCGGCGGTTTCGGCTCTGGCCAGCTTCGTGAGCCAGAAAACTTTTTCGCGGTTCTCGACAAGCTTTTGGACCAGTTCGTGATGCTCAAAGTCGAAAAGTTCCATAAGATCGTTCTCAATCTCGCGAAGCGACTTATCCTCGTCGCCAGCCTCGTCGGGCTCGCCAGAAAGGAAACGCAGAGCGTCTTTCGTTTTATCGGTTTGCTCATGGGCATCGGGATAGAAGGCGCCAATCTCTCTTTGGAGCCAAAAAGCGTCGATATCTCTTGCTGGTATTGACTCCTTGCCGCTGTCTGTTTTGCCTTTGCCCGAAGGTGCCCCGTCAAAGACCATCTCATCGTCTTGATCAGCATCCACAGCAGCCTTTGCAGTGTCTTCTTCGTCAACTTGGTCATCCTCGTCTTCCGAAGACGACTCGTCGCGGACTTCGGGAACAAGTTCGTCCTCGTCTTCGTCGTCAAAGTCAACGGCGACACCCTGGCGCTCATCGATCTCGGCGTCGTCTGCTGCATCGCCCATGTTGACATCTTCGTCGTCGTCTTGAGCATCGTAATCGGTAATCTTCTTGCCCAGATTCACAAGCTCGTTGAATTGCTTGGGGTTCAGCGTGGCGCCGATGATGTCGTCAATTTCCTTCTTCTTCTCGGTGTCCTTCAAATCGTCGTCTTTGAGGTACTCCAAGACAGCATCTGCAGCGCTGCGTACGACTTCGTGAGGCACATCACCGAGGCTTCCAGCGACCAGTGTGAGGATGAGGTCAAAGGTGGCGCGTGTGGCAAGAGTTCGTGGTCGGTACGTGATGCCTTCGACGACGGGCTCGTTTGCGCCGAGAACACCGGTGCCGCGCTGAGCGGCGTCGGCCTTTCGCTTCTGCTGTTCTCTCTGTAGAACGTCTTGACCTTCTTTCAAGCTTCCTCTTTGAATGTCAGGCAGGCCGGGCTGCTTCTTTTGTTTTGGCGCCTCGTCGCGTGCAACTCGTCCGCCCATGTCTCGAATACTCAAGCGCCCGGCGAGCGATTCCGGGTCGCCAGTGGCCTCATCAGTTCGTCGGGAGACAAACCGACGGTCCGCCTGGAGGACCAGGTTGGACATGGCCGAGTATTTGTATTGGGAGACATCGCGCTGCTGGTCCGACATGTTGGCGGTTGTTTGGAAGCTCAGCTGCAGCTCGCAGGGATAGGCAACGTCGAAGTTCTCGACGAGAGCTCGCGGAGCTTTGCCACTAATTGACCATATGCTTCCGCTCTATCCAGCGCTTCTATATGCGAACCGTAGACGCGGGAAGTCGCTAAGCGTTCAATGGCGTGGATTGAAAGGTGTTTGGTTGTCGCAGTAGTGGGCGAGAAAGGTGTCGCGACGATAAATTTCAGATCCAGCCTCCAGGCAGGTGGCGCTAGTGCCTTATGCGGTTTAGTGGCATCCGGCGTGCTTTGGCGGGTGGCGTGGCGGGGCATATTGTTTACTCGCTGCGCAGAGCAACAGGGAGTTTGGCAATCCGTCTGTGATGCAGCTGCAGCGGCATAAAGATGGCCAACGCCGCGAATATTTCTCAAAAACTTCAAAGTGGCCTGGAGCCCTATGTAAAGTCTCGCGAGCAAGTCAACTACATAAGACGCATTCTTGCTGTACAGTTGGCGGAATGCACCAACGATGGGTTGGCCAGGTCACCCCTCGCCTTGGCCGCATCTAGCGACGAGCCAGGGACTAATGAGAAATGTGTCAGTGGCCTTTACAAAGAGTACCTTGATGAGCTGAGGAAAAATTCTATTGCTCAGAAGGAATTTGATGCAGTTCAGCAAGATATACGCGAAAGACCTGTGTTCGAACATTCGGCCAGGGGCACGGAGGATGCGGCATCACCCTTGCAAGAGAGGGTGGCACTCCTGAAGCTGCACCGAAAACGCGATACGCTGTACGCCGTTCAAGAGACTCTGGATTCTCTCTCGGAAAGAGACCCAGCCAGCACCGGGTTCCTCGACCAGGAGCGTCTGTTCCAGGACACGCCTCGTCTACCTACCATCCCGAAAAACATCACCAATAGCATGCTGACTGAGCAAAGCTCTTCCGCGCCAGATATTCAAAGCCAGGTGAACCAGCTGGAGAAAATTGTCCTTAGGGCAAAGCTCCAACTACGCCAAGAGGAGCAGCTCCTTCGTGAGGCAAAGTCTCAGTCCAACCGCATATCACAGCCCGTTCGTGCTGCTACCAAGCTAGATGCGCTCAATACTACGCGAGATGAGCTCATCAACTGGATCGAAACGGAACTCAGCAAAGCGTCTGCGGGCGGGCAGGGGAATGAGGATCAAGAGAGCTCCCAGAGCGGGGAGAAAGACGCAGACCCTTCTACTATCGCCACGCAGCTTGACGAGATAAAAGCAAAATACGACCGTTATTCCGCTGGAAGAAAGGAGCTTCTCGCGTTAACGGCAGAGGGCAAAGAAGTTCCTCCACTACGAAACCCGAAAACCCATAAAACACAGGCTTCTCGTGCCGGCCATGGTGTGCCCGGAGAAACCATGGACCATTTGATAACTCCATATTTGGAACAGCTGCTGGCAGTGTCTAAAAGACAAAAGTCACTGATGGCCCAAAAACAACACGTTGGGCACCTATTATCGAAACAAAATCAAGAATCCGGGAAAGCTTTGGCCCACCTTGCGGAAGAAAGCCAGCTTCTGCAAGACTATCCAATGAAGGACAGTCTACGCCGCCGGTCAGGCATCCGCAACGAAATACACGGCGAACAGGACCTCACCGGTCGAATAAAGCCGTGGGTGTTTGCCGCAGACTCGGCCAAGATGTCGACACTCGAATTAGTAGCAGAAACGGTTGATAATGGCCAGGTCGCGCTGGAAGGACTGATGCAGACGCTACATTCTCTAGGCGAACTCACGGGTCAGGAGTCGGTAGACGAGACTACGGCGGTGGGCGACGACACATCAGACGTGTGGATGCCGTCGCCGCAAAAGACACCTGGCCGAACGCATACCGGAAAGCAAGCCAAGGGCAAGCAGGATAATGATATCTGGTCCAAGGTGCATGGTAATCTGGGCCTTTTGGGACAAGAGGGGCCGTAGATATTACTACATGAACTTTTTTACAATGTCTCTGCAGCATTTCAAGTGAACTCTATGGTTACAAATTTTATTATCATTAGATTCCCGTCAACGCCTTATTTCCCTGCCATGATTGTAGATATCCTCATGGACAAATCCAAAATGGACAGGTGCTCATCAGCTCCATCTAGCAGTCGTTTGTCAACTTCTGAAAAGATCATGACAATCTTATTCTTTTGTACATCGGGAATCGTCTCGTCGTATGTGATCGATTGGTACAGCTGAAAGCGGTTAGCAGAGTACTACGGCAGGTTTTCTGCAAATTGCCTACCTGTGAAACGACCTGTCCAGCACTCCAGCCATCGGCAACAAGGTCCTCAACGACCGTGGAAACAGATGCGTACGTATCCCCTCCGTTACGTGGGCGTAGAGCTGCGACCAACGCATCTATCGTCCTTCCGGGAATGACACCCGCAATGTCCTCAATAATATTGACAGTCACGGCTTTTCGGTCCTCGTCCATGGCGTCGTCACCGTCGCTGTCCTTTTGGCCCGAAGCACCGACCAGGCGAGCAGCACTTTGTAGAAATGTAATGGCCTTGCGGAGATCACCTTCGCTGCATCGTATCAGAGCATCAACGGCACCATCTTCCACGAGAACATTTTCGGCGGCGGCAATCTCCTCTAGCCTCTTCTTGGCATTCCCCTGATCGAGGCTCTTGAACCGGAACTTGCTGCAACGACTCGCAAGCGGGTCAATGATTCGCGTCACGTAATTGCAAATCAGGCAAAAACGTGTAATCTTGCTGTACGTCTCCATCGTGCGGCGGAGCGCGCTCTGCGCATCCTGGGTCATGGAGTCGGCTTCGTCGAGAATGATGATTTTGAAGGGAGGGCAGGGGTACTTGTCCTTGTATCCGGCCGGCGGGTTCGTGAGCTGCATGCGCGCAAAGTTTTTGACCTTTTCGCGCACAATGGAGATGCCTCGTTCGTCGGAAGCGTTGAGTTCGAGGACGCGAGACTTCATCATTTCGGGGCCGTACAGCTGCTTGGCGAGGGCTAGAATCGTCGACGTCTTTCCAGTACCTGGAGGGCCGTAGAAGAGCATGTGTGGTAACTAATGTCAGGTTAGAGGGCGAACCGACGAAGGAGCATGATTGGTGACGAGATATCGTACATTGGCAGCTTGCAACGTGCGCTGTAGCACGGTTACCGTGTGCTCTTGTGCGGCGACGTCATCGAGGCTCTTTGGGCGACTGGTCAAGTCAGTATGGCTGCAAGGGCTGTAGTGTCTGATGCTGAAGGTTCCTTACTATTTCTCAACCCAGGGTTGCACGCGGCCGTCGGCCTGCTTGCTCTGCTTGTGGTCGGAGGCGCCATTCGTGGCCGCTGCTGCCTTTCTGGCCTTTAGGTCAAAGAAGTCGGCCATTGTGTACGGCGGTGTACAGATTATGCGATTGTCCGGTTGTTGTGACGCTCAACAGTCGCTGGACGAGGCGAGTTCCTTGGAGGACTTGAACTGCTTTGCCGTTTGCTGGAAAGCCATTAACGCGTCCCGCAGACGCGCGGAGCTGGGACCGTGTCGCTGCTCACGCGCCCCACATGGGTAGCTGCCCATGCTGTGGCTGCGCATGGAGCTGATATCTGCCGCCTCTGCTGGAGGCGACTTGGCAGCGGCTCTTCCTGGCAGGGCAGGGGCGGTGGCTACCTAGTTGAAGGCAGCAAATGCTGTTGAAAATTCAGTGCTACCTAATACCTATCCAAGAGCTATATTGGCTCGGCCTGAGGCGGTAGAGCGCCGGGACCAAAGCGCTCGCTACCCGCAGTTGCAATCTTTATCTTAATTTCATACCTAGCCAGCCTTTTATCCCGTGATGATGTCTAGTCCTGTAGGGTAGAACATTCTACCAGTCTGGTACCAGATATATACATTCCAATCCGGATCTTGCACCTAAGGTAGTGATTTGGCCTTGGTGAAGTATATCTGACGCACCACCTGCAGTTGCGGCAAGGTGGCCGGCCGACCCCACTCCCCACTGGGGCATGCACGGTGGGCTGTTCACTTGGCCGTGCGGCAGCTACCTGCCTACTGCGGGCGGATTGGCTGCCTGCCCTGTGCAGCTGCAACCTCGCAGCCGCCGCCGACCACTCGCTTCAAACTCTCATCTGCAAGCCTGAGGTGTTTGCATGCAACTGTCCTTCTCTTCAAGGGTCTTTACTACCCAGCCAACTCCCTTATATTCGACCCCAGGACTCGAGAGCTAGGCATCTGGCGCCCTCAATATTCCCTCTTGTCCGCCGTCTCCCCTCGTTGCCGTCACTCGAGCCTCGTGCCCCGCCTCAACTGAGCTAAGCTACCTTCCAGCTCTGAGTCTGCTGCCTACCTGTCCCTCTCGTCATCCTGCACCGCGCGCTTGGGACTTCCCATGATTTTCCAGCGATAGAACGCGACTCACTGCTCATTTATCTGTCCTTGAACCAGCCGCCGGTATGGACCAATCTATAATACGCATCACAAAGGTACCACTGCCCCGCATAGTCCAGCTACGGCGCAATATCTGCTCACGAAACCATCATTAGGAGCTTGCGGACATCCAGAAATCTTCTGACCTGGGTAAGCTGAACCACTACAATCACGTAGCGACCCGTGTATTGTACTTACCAATACAGCCATCGCGGTTGCGTGCCGCGACATCGATGTCCGAAATGTAAAGGCTCTCGTCATGGGGCCTCACGAGACCCCATACGAGTTTGGCTTTTTCGAGGTATGTTTGGCCAAGAGTCGCACCATCTCCTTGCCCTAGTTCTAACAGGAGCTTTTCTAATAGTTTGCCATCAAATTCCACAAAAGTTTGTCCATTTGCTTCGTTGCGGTGATTGCATGCTGACGGCATACAGACTACCCTTCCGAATCGCCAAACGTGCAATGTGTTACCACCAACGGCGGCAGGTGTCGATTCAATCCTAATATATACTCAAATGGCAAAGTCTGTCTGTATGTATCTGTCCAGGGCCAAGAGTTGCGTTCATTACTGACATTTCTAGGTCGATTCTCGGGTACGCACTCAGTTTCCTGTCTAACAGCAAGGCCCTAACTGTAATTTAGGACATGGCGGGGAGAGCGAGGAGAGGAGTGGTCATCTGCACAGGGTCTGGAGTCGATATTATTGTCTATTCAGAGCTTGATGTCCTCCAATCCGTACGAAAACGAGCCCGGTTTCGAAAATGCCAACGCAGACCACGATAAAAAGGCGCAAAAGGACTACGTTCAAAAGGTAACGATCTCACATGACGTTCTGTTAGAAAACATGGATACTGACTTGGGAAGATTCGACACGAAAGCCTGCGCGTATCGGTCATCCAGCGCTTGGAAGGGTACCTGGGGCTCAATCCAGACGGGACAAGAAAGCCTCCACCAAAGCCTCGTGACGACAAGGATTTTGACCTAGACGACCAGGACGAGACTAACATCCCTTTTGAGCCTTTCAAGGACCTCTGCAAGCGACGCTTTCTGTGGTACTACGAGTCCTACTTGGCGGCAATCAGGGCTGGAAAGGCAGAGACCAATCCCGGACAAGCGTTTGTCAAGATGCCTTTCGAGTCGCTTGGCAATAATGCCATGGATGGCCGTTTCAACTACGATGACCTCGAAAAGAGATTACTCCGAGTCAAAGATGCTCTAGACGCCGAAACTCTCTCATGGGCGGTTGAGGGCCGCGAAGCGCAGGCCAACGATACTACCGTCGCGGTCAACCTACAACACCAATATGACCAGGTTGTATCGTATATGAAGCGAAGCGATATGCCGCACGACGTCAATTTGGAGGATGGCAACCCGTTTGTCTGGACGATAACGTACTTTGGCCGACCAATGACAAACTTGGATGGAGGGCTACTACGAATCAAGATGTGCTTCAGTCCACGGTTCCCTAACGAGCAGCCACGAGTTTCGATTGATTCGAAAATCTTTCATCACCACATTGCGTCGGATGGCACATACTGCTATACGCCGAACCCCACAAGGCTCGAAGACGTACGATCGCACATCGAAGCCATCCTGGAAATTCTCGAGGAAGATGAGCCAGCCTACGATCCTCGAAGAATCGTGAATCCAGAGGCAACTAGATTGTACTGGAGCCCTAAGCCGGACGAGAAGAAGCAGTACAACCGCCGGTTGCGTCGCTCAGTGCAGCAAAGCATGGAGTAAGCTGGTTCGTATTGGCGTCGCATTGTTCTTGGCTGACATATTTTCCAGGGAGTTCCCTCAGTGAAGCGTATCATGGCATATGGCATGAAAATACTTTCGCGAACCGGCAGCGGCATGGCATATGTGGCGTTCAACGGGATAACCGAGGGAGGATACACAAAAAATCAATCACATTTGGGCGGCAAAATGATTCACGACATAGATACCTTTTTTATCGGCAGTGTAATTGTGGGCTATAAACGTAGGCCCGTTTGCATCTAACCACTTTACGGTAGCGAAATAAATGACATTAATTTGCGTTGAGAAACGGCATCCCGCTCTTCGTCTAATCTCGTGAAGCGCACCGCGAATACAACCTTGACGCCAAAACACCGCATTAGGAAAGAGAAACTTATAGCACGGTCAAACCGCTCATTTCTTGGCTTTTGGTTTTCGGTCAATCTTGTCCTTGGCAGGGTTGTACGGCGCCGCCGGCCCAGGATACGGCTCCTGTGTGCCATCTCCGCCCTTGAACTCAAAGACACCATTCTGCCCGATGACAGCCGGCGTCCCCTGCGTCGGCCGCGAGACCTGCTCGGCGTGCAGCTTGTCCAGCGACTCGCCCACAACGGCGTACTGCGACCAGTTGATTGGCGGGCAGCGGACGACGTCCTGCGGCTTCGGCAGCGGCGTCCACTCGCGCTTCTCCGACTCTCCCTTGCCCTCACCACCACCACCTCCTCCGGAGGACGCGCCGCCGACGAGGTGCTGCACGTACGCCTCTGGATCCTGCACCGCCTCGTCCTTGGCCTTGCTCAGCGTCTTCATGTCCGCCGCCGCGCGCTGCCGCTGCATCTGCAGAATCGAAATCGCCGACTTGAGCGCGATCGCGTCCGGGTTGTCCTCCAAGTCGATCGGCTCCGGCGGCGGCGGCTTCATCGCCGTTTGCTGCTCCGGCTGCGTCGTGTGCGTGTACGTCTGTCTGTCGCCCGGCAGGCGCGTGGCGGCGAGGGGCGGCGTTATGGGCGACATGGGCGGGCGCGGCGGCGATTTCGAGCGCGAGCGCGCGCGGGCTGTTGACGTTGATGTTGTCGCTGCTGAGCCCGCGAGAATTTCTTTGTCTGTGGAGAGGGAGAGGGAGGGCATTGTTGCGGTGTGGTTTGTGTCCTGTTTTGAGGCGGACGGCCTAGAGGCGCGAAGTCGGGCGGTTGCGGAGACAGGTAGTGGATTGAGCTTGTCGAGTTTTCGTGGTTATTATTGTGTCTGAGGTGTTGGTCGCGTTTTATTTCGCACCGATGTTGCGTGCGTGAGCTGTGGCGTTGGTGATGTGAAGAAGTTAAAGTTGGAATCGAGCTCTTGGTAGAGCTGCCTGGTGCTTTGGGGCGTGGCAGGGTGACGTTATGCCCCGCCAAGCCGATTACCGATAGCGCCTCAAGGTGAAGCGGCCAATGAATAGCGCTGGTGGCATGCATGGCGCTGAATTTACTCGGAAACAGCAATTGTGTCGGAATTGCGCTCTTGAGATTTATATACAGGCACTTGGGACTGAGATATTGAAGGCGTCAATTTTTAAAATATTTAATATTTTTCTTATGTTTGTAGTCATGCGAAAGGCGCAAAACGAGACGTTATATACCCATCACAATAGTATGTATATTTTACAAAATAGCTTAGCAAGGAATGGTGCAGTCCTGGAAAGTACCGTCACCCGAAGGACCGGCATAAGAGTCCGTCTTGCAGCCGTCGTCGTGGAAGTCGACGTGGTTGGCGCCGTAGTCAAGGTAGCCATCCTTCATGTTCTCCTTGGTGTGGATGCTGGGATACTCATTAGCACTGGCACCATGGAGCAGGTTTGCGTATACCACTACTTACCACATGGTGTAGGGAAGCTTGGAAGGGTAGCAGTGGTCATTCATGACGTAGCGGCACTCCTTGGTGAGCTCCTCCTTGCTGCCGTCGGCGTAGGTGATTTCAGCAATGCAGGCCAGCGAGTTGTCGCCGCCAGCAATGGGGTTCTGAGCGGGAACAAAATGTCAGTGAACTGAGGGCGCTTGGATTCTTCTTTACGTGTCTTACCTGACCGCGAGCAAAGCCGACGCGGAACTTGCAGGTGCCGTCGCGAGGCTTCAGTGCAGCGGCGGAAGCAGATGTGGCCATGACGGCGACGGTGGCGATGAGCTGGAACTTCATTTTGAATGAGGAATATGGGTTTTGTTGCAAAGGAAAAGAAAGCGGTATTAGTTTGTTGCTTTGAAGTGAGATGGTTGTGTTGAGTGATGAGGAGCAGACAATTGGTCGAGACATCCAAGCTCATTTATACTTGAATTCCTCGGGCAGAATAAGTTACGCTTTCAACAGTATCCCCGATCAGCATAATATTACGTTTGAAATGATGCAATACCCGCGCGCAAGGATTGATCAGAAGTAGATAAAACCAAGGCGTCTGCTTGCAGGCGGTTGGGTTCAACAGGGTGATCGGTTGACACCATCACCATTACGAGATGCTGCTTTGGCAAAGTTTCAGCCACAGCGGTGTATGAGGGTGGAATAGAACGGCGAATCCCGGAATATAGTTGCCTTGTGCTAGCGAGGAATGCCGGACGGCAAACAGAGATCATCGCACTAGGGCTGACGCGCGCTTACATGGTATCGTCATCTCACTCAGATGGGACCCACCTCCCTAACCAACGAAGTAGACCCCCCAGGAAAAGTGCCTTGGAAATGTTCTAGAAGGGGTCACATTGCTTTGAACAAAGCTGATAGGGCGAGATGGAGCATCTGAGCGTTACACCAAGTCGGAATGCGGACAGTGATGTCCGGCAATTCGGCTGAGCGCGACTCCTGCTTAATACCGTATTTCTACACTGTCTCGCAGTGAGACGTTCAACACCCCATGGTTGTGTGCTTGGAATCTATTTTCCGGTGTGTTCTTCCAGAATGTTTTCCGTGTAATACAGCAACGCTGGCGTTTACGTCCGCGGCTATCGGCGTCTCGAACTGTCTGTATACCCAGCTGTGAATGTGCCTTCCTCGCACTTTGGGGCAGCCCGTTAATGGCAGGATACAGTAGCTCAACACTGGCAACTACGTCTCATAGTCAACCGATTTGCGCGTGAAATATATTTTTTCAATGGACTGTACGATGTATCGGGTCATGGAGCTCGCTAGTGTGACGGCGGCAAGTGCATGCGCACACGTTGCATCAACAGCTCAAGATTGGAGACTGCTTGTAATTGAGGCAATTGTGGCATTCTTCAATCTAAGTGACTAAGCTTTGGCAATGTGAGCTATTTTGGGATTAATCCAAAACTCAGCATCTTCAGATGTGTCCTTGTTTCCATCTGCCCGGAGTTGTCTGGCAGCATGACACTTTGTTAGCGTGACGCCTCATATTCACACCCAATTCCACACAGCTTGACCAACCACCACCTGCGCGACTTTATTGGACCCAACTGCAACACGGCTCAATAAGTACTATACTAAGCCTTGATATGTAAAGGCGTCTCTCTGTAGCGTTCAGGATCAGCGGCCAGGCCGGTGCCCAGCGTTATGGTTTCCACATTGGGAAATCCGGGCTTGGAAGGATCAGCGGTACTGATGTAGCGGCCTATTTACCAAATAGTTAGAATTTAGGAAGTTTAAGAAAATGTCTTAACGAAAGAACTCCTACTGACCGTTTGCCGTGAAAAGTTGTACTGGTTTCTTTGTACTTTCGTTGCATACATACTGTTAACTTAACTAATAGTTAATTAATTACTTAAATGCATGTAATAAACGTGGAATAGCATTGGGCTGCCTGGGCATCCTGCATTGTCTGAATTGTGCATTGTAATGTAGAGAGCTGATGGTTTACCACCTGGTAGCTTGCTACGTAGACAAGGCAATTGTTTTATGGGCAAGTAAAGTAGCTAACATAAGCCTTTGGGTAATACTCGTAATATGCAGGCCGCTTTCGACTACCAGCCTTCAACCATCTGAAGAATACGGGTAAAGATCTGGCTGTTTTTGGCATATCTCTTTGCTGTCCTGGGAACCTTGGATACGCTCCCCGTGAAGGCATCCATGGCATATGCGCTCGTTAAAACACTTATACGGCAATTGGCTCGGCACTAGTGCACATCGTGGTATGTATAACTGGTTCGTAGGCTCCATTGTCTTTAGCATGGAAGATATAATTGGGACCTTGAATATCTATGGCAGTCTTTCTATGTATGTTTCCCATGTACAAGACGATGCCCGTCCTTAACCATCGTCTCGCCCAAGCCTTTCCACGCATACGGAGTGCGATGGCGTTTAGCCGGACACGACACGGAACTCGCAGCCCTCGGCCTGTAATCAAAATAATTAGCATATCGTTCAACGCTTCTTCGTCTTGTGGCAATTCATGCGGCATACGTAAACATCGGAGGCCCAAATGGTGCAGAAGGAGCCAACGCTGCCACCCTGGTAGCCGCCAACGCAGGGACACTCGCCCCTGACGGAGCATAGATCGTCTTCGGGACCGACGCAGCAGTCGTCACGCTGGTAGTTGCAGTTGTATCTGTTGGGGCCCTCGGCGATGTGGTCGGCCGAGACCACGGCGGCGAGGAGGAAAGAGGCGGCAACAGTGAACTTCATTTTGAATTAGATTGTCTTGGATTGGACTGAGACAAAGTAGTTGTCAAGGGCGGGCATCGCTGGCTTATTTATAGGCGAAGTTTTCTTGATACATATCTACGCATTTCTCCATTGCTGCCAGGTAGAGTCTCGTGCCAAATTACTTCATTTGGGTCCAGCATCGTCTCGGTCTCCTTGGCGTTGTTGTTATCATGTAAGAAATTTTGGCTAGCGCCGGAACGTCACATACGCTAAGGACATCTCTGCTGTCAAATCCGGCAACGCCAAAGCGTATTTATTTGCCAAATTAGCGTTACCCAGCGTCGGCCTGCGGTGATTCCATCTTTGGTGGTTCCTGTTATGTACAAAGTACTACTGTAGGAACTATCTAGTGCCACTCCCACGCTAGCTTACGCCCCATCCACTCTCCACAGCCCCGGGCCCCCGGCGAAGCATCGATCGTACGCCTCTGCCGGTCTGATTTCTGGCCGTCGGCGCATCACGAAGCCGTCGGTCATTTTGCAGGGTCATAAGGCACCTGCCTACGAGTAGCTCATCAATTGAACCGGCACTTGATCCAAGATTATTTGCTCGTCTTATTTATGATGGCAAGCTATACAGTCCCCGTTTTGCCTCGAGAGTGGAGGCGCAAGCAAGCGTTCCAAATCTTTTAGCGTTGACTCTCTTGGCAGGATTGATTGCGCTTACATCACCGGTTTGCCAACGTGGTAGTCATTATGCTCTCGATATGATTCTGCGGGGCTGCCTAACACGGAGAAGGCATCTGATAACAGGTGTTGTGTTATTGTTACATACTGACTATTGCTAGTAACCTGAATCGCGTACATTGTTGAATGTTACGCAAAACTACGCGAACCTCAGTGACGCAGGTACGCGAAGCACTACACGCCACCTCAGCATAATGGCACTAGAACCCGGAGCGCACCACCGACGAGCAACGTCCGCATGTACAGCCTCTTTAAGCACTCCGTAGCATTGGCCGAATTAAGGTGACTACTGGACGTATTGTCTCGTGAAAAGGCTCGAAAGCCTGCTATGGCCCGACACAGCTCGGGCACAGAAGCAAGAGGTGCTTGTAGATAATGCAAGAAATAGCCCAATACCGTGCTTAGGGTACTCGTACAATACTTCAGCAAGTAGAGTGCGCCGGCCCGACAGCAATCAATTGTTATTAACCTGCCAGCTGAAGCCTCCTTTTACTATGTTACCCGCCTGTTTTGGATCTGAAGGATTTTCTCTTGCGGTTACATCTGCACTGGGCCATAAAGCTTACGACCGGGGTACTGGGTCCTCTGCTGCCTTTGCAGATTGGCCATTGAGAAAGCCGACACGCTCCACGTCCAAGCCCCATTTCCCTAGGGCATTTTAGTACTACCCTGGCTTGCAGCGCCCCGCGGTGTTGTTCTCCGAAAATGGCTTCATCGTATCTACCCTTGTTCTATTGGATGGCGGCCAACAGCAAAACTAGACGCGGCGGCAAGCACACGAAGAGTTTAATGGCTGGGAGGTTCTCTGCTTTTTCTTCTCCTCTTTCCCTTCCTTTCGTCCCTTTTTCTTTGTCACTTTATTATAAGGTGCTATATTACATCGAAGGAGCCGTTGAATGGCCTCTTCTGTTATACGTGAGTTCAGCCTACCATGGTTTGGAAGTAGCTGCCCGTAGCACTTTTATAACTTCCAAGTAACATTAGGGATTTAATTTGTTATCACATTTGCCGAGCCCATGTTAGCTTAAATTGCCGCGTCGCGTAGCACGGCCAAGATATGCGATCCTCCACAACCGCCGACTGCGACGACGACGAGCAAATTGAACTGCAGTGGGTTCGGTAATATGGCGCATATCGCGGTCTACATTCTACCAGGCTACTCGGTATAACACATGGTGCCACCTTCCAACCGGTGTACAGGTTGCCGTGCTGGAGGATGCTTCTGCTTCACCTGCACGACGGCATCCCCTTCGCTGCCGTGGCTTTCTGCCTGTGAGTTTGCGGACTACGCCTTGCAAGTCACCTGGTAAGCCGCAGTGTACATGTATGCAATGTTCGCAGCCTATGCGCGGTTATCACAATGCGTATGCATACTACGTGGCCATCTGTTGATGGGCGTGCGTGAGCTTGGTGCAGGCCGCAGATTGAGCGGCCATCAACACCAAGGACACTGTGTTTCATACTCCACAGTCGCGCCCAAAGCAGCTCAAATCTGGGCTCATTTCCCTGAAAATAGACACATTTTCTCGCTGCCACCATAAGGTGCCGCTCACATTTGCCAACCAGGATGGGGCGGGGAGTGTACAGTAGAAAGCCTGGGAATAAACACAACGCACTCTGCAGAGCCAAGGTGTTGCTAGCGGATGGCGCGCCTGTTGCGGCCTGTTGTTGTCCCGCACTCGTACTTGCAGATATGCACAGTTTGTGGAGAGCAGCTCCTGGTAGTTCGCGCGGCGGGTTTAACAAGCAGGTTCGCATGGCCGTTTTGAGGGAGGTGGCGCCTTCCAGGTAGCTGTCGTGGTCTCATACAATTGGGCTGTATGCGCCCCGCATTGGAGCGAACGTATGTAGACATGGATATCCCTGTCCGAACAAAGTGATGCTGGTTGGGCTTTGGCTTTCGAGCGGCTGCGTTTGATGATGCGTACGCCAGTGAGGCGTGGTGGCTTTGCCTCACCCGTCACTGACCGAATTAGATATCTTGGCTTCCAGGTGAACGGACCATCGACAATTCCAATCGAGGGCCTTGTTTAAAGGCACCAGATTCAGACCTACATAATAATAAAAAAACATGCCTTCCACGGACCACGTCTTGTCAGCCACGGCCGAGTGTCTAGACCTTTGGTAATTCGCCCAGCTTGCAGGTGATACTTGTCGTTACACAAACCCAAAACTCATACAATCAAACAGACTGCATTAAGTATCATACCGAAAAGGCAGCACACTCCGTTCATTGGAGTGCCGCTGGTCGAAAAATGGACAGGGACAAAGTTGCTATAGTTGTTGGTATTGTTTTCGGAGTCTTGTTTGTTGGAACGACCCTCCTCTGGGCATGCACCCGAAAGTCCAAACCAGAAAAAGTCTTCTGCCGTGGTCAGCAGGGACTCCAAGGCGAGCGAGGAATACAAGGCCCTCAAGGCGAGCAAGGAATGCAGGGCCCTCAAGGGCCACCTGGCCCTCGAGGCCCAGTCGGACCCCAAGGCACGCCAGGACATCACGGGCTCCAAGGGCTTCAGGGCCAGCCTGGTCAGCCTGGTCAGCCTGGTCAAGACGGCATTGACGGCGCGCAAGGCATCCAAGGGCCGCCTGGAGCGCAAGGTGAGCCAGGTTTACCAGGCCCAGCAGGACCACCCGGCGCTCCGGGGCAATGCCATCATCCCATTGCCCACGGTGCCTACGGCCACCATGTTGCTTTGGCAGTGGCATGAAGGTATATCAGCGATGACGTTTTACAGTTTGGATGGAGACTTGGCTACTGCGTCCCTTTAACTAGCCTATCAATGTATGTGTTTACGAGTGTATTCCTAGCAGGTTTGGAGCGTGGATAGTGGAGGGCTACATAGTGTTCCCAATCTATAATATTAAATATAGTCTATATTCTTCGGATTGTCTTGCCTTGTCCCCAATCCCGGGATCCAGCAGACTCGGCCATGACGTTTCGTCGGCCGTCTACCTCGATGCTGCATCCAATCGTAACTGCGACAGTCGTACCGGCAAACTCCTGGACAACCTCTTCGCTCCAGGGCAAAAACAGTTCCTTCCGAAGCTGCTCAACGCCCCCGAGGTATGGCGTTGTCCAGCGCCTCTGCCACACCTCGAGCTGCTCGAGCGACGACACCGTCCTCCCCACCTTGAGTGACTGCGCCATATGCATCAGGTCTCTCTGAACGTGCTTCCTCCCAGAGTATAGTATCACCAGTTTCTTTATGTGGCGTGGTATCAGTGTAGAAAGACACGTCGGGTGTGCGTCGTCGCGGTCCTCCACGTCGCAGAAGCTTCCATCATCTATAGTCAAGCACTGCAGCTGCACAAACTGAGCGAGCAGCTCCCCGTGGAGCGTTCCACTGGGAAACTCGCTGACGTATTTACGCACGGCGCTCAAGTCCAGGTGTAGATGCGTCAACGTAGCCTGCGCTGGCCCGAGGCTCGCAACAACGTGTCTAGCCGGCATGAAGCGCCGCTCCGTCAGTTCCCGGCTGCCCACCATCCTGAACTGCTCTAGCGCAGGGCACGACTCGACCCAACCGTACAGATAGCTTGATGTGACTTCGCCCCATTGAAATATACAATCGTCAAAGCTCAGACTCTGTAGTCGCTGCAGCCCACGGGCTCGGCTGCTGGCCGCGCGCGGCATGTTAACGCCGTGACCCCAGAGCGCCGCGTCGGCGGGCTCCATCCGAAAGCTCTGAATCGTCAGGTGCCGTAGATTCGGCGTGGCTGACAGAATGACATGAGATCTAGCATTGCACACTAAGCAGGACCCGTATGTGCGGTCGCCGCGGATTGTCAACGCCCGCTGGCTGGTAAGATGAGAGTCGGCCTCGCCGCGGATCGTCAGCGTCTGCAAGCTGGCGAGGTGAGCCTCGGCGCCCAGCTTGTCGAACCTGCTCTGCAAGAACGTAAACACCGGATACACAAAGTCGGCCGTGTGCAGGCGGATCCTCAGCGCGTCCAGGTTGGGGAGCAGCGCCAGTACCAGCTCCGCGCCGGGACTGCAGTGCATTTCGCGCTTCCAAAAGGATTCCACCGTCGGCTTGGTCATGTGCAGCGACGGCGCGACGTCCTTGCAGAGCTGCGTATCGGCCTCGCCGCTGTTTCTGTTGAAGGACATGTCGGCGCACCTGATGGAGCGCGCGAGCTTCGGCCGGCTCGCCAGCGTCCTGAGGAGGCTGTCGAACGAGGCAACGTCGGGTACGCGGTGGAAGACGTACGGCTGCGCGATGCCCCGGAGAGCTTTACACGTCAAGGAAAGAGCTTTTAGATCCGAGACTCGAATGGCGTCGTTTCCAATGGCTTGTTCTGCATCTTCAGTAAACGGGCAGCCGGAGCAATGGCCGCACATGGTGGCACATATGGCTTCAATTAGCTCCAAGGGGAGGTCCAGCAGATGCATGCCTATTGCCATTGTCGAAGTCTTCTGAGAGAAGAGACTTGAATTATGTAAAAGATCCCAATCTGCCACTTGGCGTTGGTATTGTAGGTCGTGCTACGTTGGCACCAGCGAACGTCGCCAAGCTATCTCCTGAGATGAAGGCTCTTGTGGGCGCCATGTAGCTGAAATGTACTCCTCATGCGCAAGTAGGATGGCGCAGAGATGAACAATCCATGTAAGAGTAAACGAGAACAGGCTGCAGTTGTCGTTCCAGGATGACGTCAAATCATTGTTATGCACTCTTCTTTGCCACTCCTGACGATATATAAATGAAGTGCGCAAGTTGGGGTAGCGAAGGGACGCCACCATACCACCAGTGCAGGCGACGGGAGACGCCGACACCCTGACCCACCTGATTCGTCGCGGGAGGCGGTTACCCTATGGCGACGTGCCGACCAACACTGTCGCCGATCACGGCGATCAACTAAATATATCTCAATACTATGATGAGGTGATTGGGTGCATGATTGGTTTTCAAAGAGACGCACACACAGGCGCCCACACATATCCTAAAGGTTGTTCGGCGGTACTCCAGCGCAGGAAAGTAACTGTCATGACCCAATCTGAGAGACGAGAAGACAGTTTCACTAGTAAACAAATTCATCAACGAGTAAACAAGTATGAATACTGATCAAAACAGCGTTCAGCGTTTATTTGTTTCCCTACATCCCTTGGCAAACTCCATGGCCCGAACCGCGACCCAGGCCACCGCCACCGCCGTAACCGCAAAACGCACCTCCTTGGCAAACTGAACAGCAGTGGACGGAAGTAAGAAGTTATGGACGTGGTTAATGGCCCCTGAATGCTGCGTCTGAACGATAAACTGCTCCATGGCGATGCCTGTGGAGAGTCAGATGTCGGTCTGGGAGCCTCCTGTGGTGTCTGCTGTCTCTGGCGTGCTTCGAGTCTATTAGAATAAGATTTCAAGACGTGCAATCACAACAATGTTTGAGCCCCCGAGTGATTGCGGTGCCGTCTCGCAAAGGCGGCAGTCCAGAGGGTGTCTAAGTTTTCTTCTGCGGTTAGACATGCCCTGAGAACTTTGGGCGAACCCCGACCTACCGCGTCGATTGGCTTTCGTCGCTGGATAATCACGTAATAAATTGGCAATTGGATGCCTTGAGATGGTAATTGAATTTAGAAGAGCCGTTAATCGCAATTGGTCAGGCGGCGAAGCGGATGTCCAAGACAACTCTGCAAAGGGCAATCGAGGAAGAAGTCCACCGTTTAAAGTGGTGGCCCACAGTATCCACCGTTACGCCTCAGGCAGTATACAGTGCCGCGTATTGCTGTACCCGTCGGTCGAAAAGGAAAGGCCATTGCCAGCATCTTTTATATAATGTTTATTGTCCTTTTTTCTTGTGCTTATTTGGTGATGTCTTTATTTGTAGTGTGGTCAGCCAAGACAGGGCTGGTCATAAAATACGCAGGCGAGTGGCTGTTGGCTCCAGCCACCGTCATCATACGGCCAACGCCCAACGGCCCTAACACGCCACACGCCACGGTAGCGGATAGATTTCCATTGGCACATGCTAACGTTTTACGTTTTGGCGAATCGCTTTGACGATGGAACAGAGCCTGGGTATGGGGTCTGGGCTGTCCAACCAAAATGCCACTAAAAGGTTCCCCGCCATGGACGGGGCAGCCCTTCTATTCCGGCGCCGCTCCGCCCCTCGACCCTGGGACCCGACCACCCAATCGCAGCGCAGTATTGGTCGTCGGCTGTATGGTTTGGGGGGCTTTGCCTCGGGATATTTGCAGGCGGAGGATCCTCGAACGGGCTCTGTGCAGGGCGTTTGATATTACTATTTTATTTCTAGTGTTTTCTTTCTTTTTTTCTCTCTCTCTTTCCTTTGGCTCTTTCGCTTTTTGCTCTGTGAATTTAGAAGACTACTCGCTCATTTACGCAATGATTCTTCCACCTCTATCAGGCCTAGATCATCTGGCCATCGGCGCCATAGCCGGCCCTCAATTAGTCCTCCGCGCCGGCCTGCTTCGCACCATTCTCGGCGTGTTGAAGATAGTCTTTCTACTCGGTAGGCATCATGGCCAGTTTTAATCTTCCAGGGACAGCAGAATTTGCTAACCTGTGGACTTTTTATTTCTTGGTATCCAGCACCCTCTACTACTCTTCGTTTTATATGGACGCGGTACCTCACTTCGAAGCGCAACCAACCTCTCTTCGTGCAGCAGGCCACTGCCCAGGAAGACTTTTCCATTCGTATGCTGGGCGCCCTCGCCTCCAATCTCAGCCTCCCCCTGCTTCGCGCGCCGGTTGATAGGGCACCGGCAGCGCAGATTCTCAGATGGCGGGCGTACAACCACGGCTACAACTACCATGACCATCTGGAGGAGAAGACCCTGGAAGAGGCAGGTCACTTGCCGACCTGGTGCACAACGTATATGACCTAACCAAGAGCTGTATAGGGCCCGGTGCGGGCAGATGTCATCTGGATCACGCACGACAAAAAGGCAAAGCCGGACATTGTCGTCTATTATGTTCACGGTAGGTACCCCCCGTCCCTTTGCCCAGCCAAAATGAAGCGTTACTTACAAGACGTGGGCCCGCAGGCGGTGGCCATGTCGTCTTATCGGCCAAGTTCTACGTTGAGTTTCTCCTCGGGCTCAAGACTACACTGCTGGAAGCCGGCTTCAAGAACCCGGCGATCCTCACCCTCGAATATACGCTCGCGCCGGACAAGAAGTACCCCTACCAGCTTCACGAAGCCCTGCTCGGCTACAAGGAAGCCCTCAAGCTCGCCGGCGGCCACGCTAAGCTTGTGCTTGGCGGCGACTCGGCCGGCGGCATGATGACGCTCACGGTGCTGCAGGAGCTCGCGGCTCGCAAGCAGCGCGGCGAGGGCCTCCGCGCGCCGGACCTCGCCCTGCTCGTGTCTCCGTGGGTGACCCTCACGACGCACCTGCACAAGAGCACCAGCGTCGACTACATCCAGCCGGAAATGCTCGAGCGTTTTGCGGAGCTGTATACCGGCGGGTCGATGCTGCACCAGGCGCCTTGCTCCCCCGGCAACTGCCAGGACGAGTCCATCTGGAGGGACGCGTGCCCGACCAAGGGGTACCTCGTCACGTACGGCGAGGACGAGTGCCTGGTGCATGACATTCGGCAGTTTATCAAGCATCAGGCTATGAATGGCGCGCCGGTCAAGACGTTGGTGGACCGCGGCGGCGTCCATGTGTGGCCCGTCGTGTCTATGCACGTGAGCGGCACCAACGAGAGGCGACTGCAGGGTCTTCGAGCAATTGCGAATGAGATTAGCACAATTCTGGAATAGAGACCAGGGTAGCCTGGCACCGGGGCAGGAAACGGAAATTCCCTGCATGTCATTGCGCTGACCATTGTACACAACAGCTAACTTGAAGCAAATAATTTATACCATTCATACTAGACTAAAAAAAATAAAAGAAGCTCATTTCATCACTAGATCCGTCTTGATATCACCGTATTTCGCCTGCCACAGCCCCGTCATGTAGTTGTCTCTAGGTGCCCAGACGCCGGTGCCGCCCTTGGGCAGCTTGTCCAGCACGCCATTGAGGTATGTCGCCTGGAGCGTAAAGAAGGACTTTCGGGGCATGGCCTCCGCGCGCTCCTTGTCCAAGTATGGGTATCCATACGTGCAGCCAGCTTCCTTTATCTGCTTGATCACACGGATCATGACATACACGGCACAGTCGCATCCCAACGTCCACGAGGCATTCTCAAACCCAATAGTAAAGAACAAGTTGGGTGTGTCCTGCAGCATGCCTGCTTTCCAGAGAAAACCACCCGAGAGGCCAATCTCCTTGCCGTCTCTGGTAAACTGTATGCCGCCCCCAAACAGCACCCGCAGTCCGGTGGCCGTGACAATGACGTCCGGATGCAGCTCCTGGCCCGACTTGAGCCTGATGCTCTTCTCCGTGACCGTCTCAATCGTGTCCGTCACGACGCTAGCCTTGCCGCTGCGCAGCGCCCCAAATATGTCCCCGTCCATGGAGGCGCACATGCGCTGCTTCCAAGGGTCGTAGCGCGGGTTGAAGTGAGGGTCCCAGCGCACCGACGCCGGGAGCTGCTTCTCGTTCTCGTACCGCACGTAGCGCCGGACCAGCCGGGGCGCGACCTTGCAAATCTGAATCAGCGCGTAGACCTGGACAATCCAAACCCAGCGGTTAACCCAGTGCGCGGTGCGCCGGGGCAACAGGCCAAAGAGAAACTTGACGAGCAGGCCGCGCTGGGGCAGCGGCATGATGTAGGTCGGGCTGCGCTGCAGCATGGTGACGTGCTTGACGCTGTCGGCCACCGAGGGCACAATGGTCACGGCCGTGGCGCCGGAGCCGATGACGACCATGTCCTTGCGCGTGTAGTCGTAGTCCTTGGGCCAGAACTGCGGGTGGATGACTTTGCCCTTGAACTTGCTGATTCCTGGAATGGTGGTTTCCAGCGGCTGGTCGTAGTCGTAGTAGCCGGTGCCGAGATAGAGGAAGCGCGTCGTGTAAGACACAGGCTTCTCGGTGTTGTCGTTGACGACGGCTGTGAGTTCCCAGCACTTCTTCTTCGAGCTCCAGTTTGCTGTCTTGACCTTGTGTCGGTAGCGAATGTGCTTGTCGATACCATTGTCCGCGGCAGAGCGCTGCATGTACTTTTTAATCTCGGGTCCCATGGCCAGCGTCTCGGCCTTTTCCCACGGGTTCCATTCGAATCCAAAGGTGAAAATGTCAGAGTCTGACCGAATACCGGGGTACTTGAATAGATCCCATGTTCCACCAATAGAGTCGCGACCTTCAAAGATGGCATACTTCATGTCCTGGGGGCCTTCGGTCTGAAAGCGGTAGGCGGCGTTGATGCCGGCGACGCCAGCGCCGATGATGACCAAATCAAAGTCTGGCTTAGGCATGTCTGCAATTATCGCCTGTAAACTAAAGTTGTGGGCTCACAGAAGTGTAAAAAGTTTCTGAAGCAAGCATAAGAAAGCAAAAGTCAAGTAACTATAGACGATTATTTGTTGACGACGACGCATCGATCGAGCCGAGGTCGTACACGCTAAGCATTGGCGCCGGGCGGAGGCGGTTCTGAGCCACAGCCGGCAACAGCCCGAACGGCCACTCGGTCAAACGATCCGGTCCTGTAACTGTACCGATTCGGTAACCAGCGGCCTCACCCCGCACCCCGCAAAGCATGGTGGCCCACATCCCCGACTCCCGCAGTTGTCGATGTCCACGCAGACGTCGTATGATCCAGGAATGTATTGATCGCCATAGCATTATCCCGGATAATGTATACCGAGGTAAAGTGACTATAGTGGCAAGAAACCGAGGCCACGAAACACGCTGTTCGGACCAGTTTGCCAATATCAGCTTCTTTTTTTTTTTCCGGGTTTACTGAGCCGGCTTACACATTCGCCGACTGAACAAACATTGCTCTTATACCACGTTATCATCATGTCGCTGGTTCGATTTGCGTCCTCCACGCCGGCCAAGGCCCTCGTTTGCCTGAATGAAGCGTTGCTATCACCCGCCGTGTCAGGCTCGCTTTTGTTAGCATTCATCTTTGCGCCAGAGGAGCGAAAACTGGCGCTGTTGAAATCTCTTCGAGTGCCAAAGGAGGTACCTCTTGATCTTATTAAAAAGGGACTGCAAGTACTTCTCGGCCTAGGTGCTGTGCGCTACATCAATGCATCGCTGAGCAGCCTCGCTCTCAACTCGTGGCGATTGACCAAGTCGAGCGGCTGGGACTGGCAAAATGAAGTCGCCGTCATAACAGGCGGCTGCAGCGGGATCGGCAAGTGCACCGTTGAGAGGCTGGTGCGACGCGGTGTCCGAGTCGCCATATTGGACATTCAAGATGCACCAAAAAGCTTTCGACACAATAACCTCATTCGCTTCTACAAGTGTGACATTACCAACCCCGAATCCGTGGCCAACGCCGCCGACCGGGTGCGGAAGGACTTTGGACACCCCTCCATTCTCATCAACAACGCGGGCATTACAAAGCCGTACTCCATCCTGGACATGCCCAAGGACGTGATTCAGAAAATCTTTGAAGTCAACTGCTTCTCGCACTGGACCACCGTGCAGGAGTTTCTGCCGCGCATGATCCAGCTAAACAAGGGTCACATTGTCACCGTCGCCAGTCTGGCCGGCCACGTATCCATTGCAAAAGGCGCAGACTACTGCGCGAGCAAGTCGGCGGCGATTGCGTTCCACGAGACGCTCGGCGCGGAGCTGCGGAGCTTTTACCGATCAAACGGCGTCATGACGAGCGTCGTCAACCCCAACTTTGTGCGAACGCCGTTCCTGAATAGCGTTGAGGGGCTCAAGGATGTGCAGGACAAGATTCCCATGCTGACGCCGGAGCATGTAGCTGACCGAATCACGGCGCAAATATTTAGCAGGACTGCGGGCGAGGTGATTGTGCCGGCTCATATGGGCTCGGCTACAATGTTCCGCTCCTTGCCGCATTGGGTGCAAGTCATGATTCAAGATTCCATGGGAAAGGTTGCTGCCAGTATATAGTGCTTTATTTAATATACTTTCTTATGTAGCCACTACCCTTGGTTATATCGCATATACCGAACTCTACATAGGAAACAGCTCATTCAACCGTTTCGCGGCCACTTCCAGCTCCATCTTCGTATCACAAGATGCAAAAACGAACCTATCACTTCTCACAATGGCAAACTTCTTTCGGTTGACGCCAGTATGCATGTCATCTTCCCTGTACCCGTGAGGATAAGGTCTGCCATTGCTGAGTGGCGAGGCTGCAAACTCAGCAGCACTTGCAAAGCGATAGGTTTCTTTTGAGGCTATATTGGCCTTGCTTTCCACAGTAAATGCGTTGTTTGTGACAAAAAATGTTGCTTCGTGAGGGTAGAGCCGTGGAGAAATATACTCCAAGCTGCGAATCGCGTCTTGGTAGATCAGCCGTTGGCCCATCCCATCGTCTAAAAAGACAATGATTTGAAAAAGGCTTTTCTTGCCTTCTCGAAAGATGACATCATCTGTAAAAAAGATTTCTTTGCCAACGTCGGAGCTGTGGTCTACTCTGACGCAGAATGACTGCGAAAACAGGGCGCCACCACCCATTTCTGCCAAAAACGCCATGCCGGGCTCATAGGTATACCTCATTCTTCCTGCCATCCGTGGTCCCAGCTCGATCCACTGCTTCATGGTTGGTATCATCTGCAACAACCATAAACCCCAGTCACGCACGAGAATCTTCCAAGGGTTGCTATTGTTGACCATGTTGCCGTTTTTAATTGTGGAGGCTAGCGAAGCCTCAAGTTGCTGTTTTCGCTCGCTGTACCATCCGGCCATTGCTTCTTCAACGTTTACATTCGAGGACGTGCAAGCGATTGCGAGCCGCCAGCTGAGAGCTATCGCATCGCGGAATCCCGACGCAATACCTTGTCCGCCAACTACGGAAAACGTTAGTTTACTACAGATTTCACATGGCATTTGAAAGTAACTTACACGGGGGGAAAACATGAGCAGCATCGCCACATAGTATAACTCTGCCAAGTGCCCATCTGTCGCAGCTACGGGCGGAAAACTGAAAAGGCCTGCATCTCAATACCTCGATACAGTCCACTGGATACCTGACGTCTTGGTCAAGACTTCAGCTCAGCGACGCGATTAGTGCAAGACCAATATTTACTTTCAGAACAATACGTACCCATATCGGCTTCCAGTGTGGGTTATATAAGGAAACACGATCTTTTCGATGTTTTCTGGTGCTGCCATTTCGCTTTCATCCTCGCCAGGGGCGACGACAAACTCGAAACGCCATAGTCTGTCTTGCTGCAAGCCAAATCTTCCACATACAGCTGGGCGTTTCGGGTTGCATAGAAACCGAAACTCCGTGGGGAAGAAGGCGTCATAGACCTGTTCTGGCGTATATCCAAGGCTCCAAAGAGGAAATGAAGGATGAGTCTCGGGACGGGGCAGGGTAATTTTCCAGTTTAGCGCAACCCAGGTTTCAGCGTATTTGGTCCTAATAAACTATCTTGTTAACCACTTTTCTTTTTAGGTATGGAGAGGATACTGCACCCTTCAGCCCATCGTAATTGGATACCTTTCTTTTCCAGGTAGTTTTTGCGAACAAAGCCCGTTTTGCCATCGGCTCCTACCAAGAATTTAGATCGAATGGTCTTTCTGGCCCCATCACCATCCAAATACGTTGCATAGACCCATTCGTTGTCTTCTTCAACAGAGACTAGGGTACAACTACTTCTGAGGCTGCAGCCCTTGTCGGACGTAAGCGTTGTGCGCAAGCAGCGTTCGAGCTCTGGTTGCTTATGGCACATGGCGCCAACGTGCGCGGTATTTCCAGCCGTCTAAAAAACGAACGTGCTCATTAGTTGGACGTTGGGCTTCTAATATCCGGTATTATGCAGAACACTCACTGAGCTTGTATCAATGCACATGAATGGGGACTTGTGCAAGTCGCTGTGAGTGCCGCTTACAAACTGGAGTCGTGGAATATCTGTTAGAGAGTATTAGCAGGACGTTTCATCGAGAGAAGATGCAATGGGAGGCTTTACATGTCCCGATACTCTGAAATATGCAGTCATAAAGTCCGAGGCCTTGGACCAGTCGAATGCCGTCTTCGTCAAGCGCTATTCCGCGGGGATCCTGAGTGATGGCTGCTTCCTTCTCTAAAACGATGTTTGCAATGCCAGCACGGCCTAAGTATGCAGAAAGCATTGCCCCTGTTGGGCCACATCCACACACGACGACTTCTGTTGTTTCCAGCGATTGGCTCATCTTGGGTAAGTAATAGGTTGTGAGGGAAACAATTCAGGAACAATTACGGATGCACTCAAATTCTACTAGATACTAAATAGTATGTTTGCTTTCGACTTACAAACCTCGAACAAGGAGTTCCCACTGCAAGTCGATGATCCCACATGCAGGTGTTGCCATGTGGGACCTATCGTGTAGGAGATCTTCCACCATCCTTGCACAACCCGTTCCTATAGAATTCCAAGGAAATTCTCCACATAAGCTGCATTGCGAGATGTACTTATTTCCAATTCGACATAGTGTTTCAAGTTACCAATTTTAATATTCTAAGCTCTCGTAAGGGCAGCCACTGTCATCTAGGACAGAAATGCTGGCGGAAGCTCCGGTCCCCACACGGCAAGCGACTTGAGGCCGGCTTGGACATAGGCAATGGGCGTATCTCGAGTAACAAGGTCGCCATCCGCATAGTGCTCGACCATGTTGCCTGTTGTGTCCCACCAATAGTCGAAGATTTGAGAGCCGAGTACATGGCGTCCCACTCCCCACACTGACTTGTACCCTTTGCTTGCAAGCCACTCATGCCCCAGCTTCTG
This sequence comes from Lecanicillium sp. MT-2017a, assembly GCA_003056585.1. Lineage (NCBI taxonomy): Eukaryota > Fungi > Ascomycota > Sordariomycetes > Hypocreales > Cordycipitaceae > Lecanicillium > Lecanicillium sp. MT-2017a. Next base: position 673,082 of record PXYN01000209.1, on the reverse strand, counting down.
GGAATCAAAGTCGTGGACTTCAAATGACGAGTGGTGGACGTGAGCGGTGGGATTGGCGCTCAAGAAGAAGCAGTGATGGTCGACAGGTTCACTGGCCCGGTCCAAGTGCGCAAATGTCGTCACCACTTCTCTATTGCCGTCCTGTTCCACATATATGAAATCTGACGGAACAATGTTAAAATTGGTCGTGTAAAATGCGAGCATTTCGTCAAACTTGGTAGTGCACAAACCAAAATGCCCCAGCTACCAAACCGAGTTAGCCGTTTGTTATATTAGGTTGCGCTATGTGCTCACCTTGTGCACCGCAGCCGGACCAGGTTGAAACCTCTGAAATTTCCGGATGCGTTCTTTCTCCATGCTGTAGTTGACTGGCAAAATGCTAGGTGCCTCTCCAGCAGTCGCTGGCAACTGTCCCCAAACGAGATTCATTGGGAAGCCCTCCGGGTCCGGAACAGTCACCATGTAACCACCGCCAGGTGCGTCTTTGAGCTCAAACACTTCGCTTGCTCCATCCAATTTAGACGCCCTGAAAGGTATGTCAGTGAAGTTGCAACATTACAGAGACATGAACCTGTACCTCTCCAGATCATCTCGACTGTCCACCTCGAACGTGCCGCCTAAAAACTTGCTCTCTCCGCAAATGGCATGATAGACATAATTGTCTGTACCATATCCTCGATACCATATCTCGTTTCCCTTCTTCTTCGCAACACTGAAACCGAAATCTTTTGCGCTCAGTGGTGAAAACTTCGGACCTGGGTCATCATTGCTTACCAAGGAGAAATGCATGAATCTCTTCGAGATCAGGGTGCTGATAGCGCATGTGAGACAATTTCTTTAATTTAATCCTAGAATTTTCGTTTACATTGCGTTCTTTCAGCCAAGTAGATTGCAAAATGCTGTCGTCGCCAACTGCGACAGTGTCTACCACTGCAGAGCCAGAATTTAGCAGCGGGACGTTTTGAGCTGACATTTTCAGTAATGAGTCAAAAAATATGTTTCAATGGTGTGGCTTAGGATAGCTAGTGGATATTTCCAGTCTACGGGGTTAATATAATTAAATTTGTGAGGCTGTGAGATTATCATCACCCTCCAACTTACTGGCGTAGCCTATGTGGCAACTATACGCTCTTGTTCCCCACAAAGTTCCTGATCGTGGTTGTGTCACCTGCTTCAGCAGAACGATTATATAGTACAAGTTCATTACGTCCTTAACAACTGCCTGCTTGTATCACTGCATCTCGAATAGAAGACATCAGCATGGACTCCTTCAAGCAGCTTGTGCGATTTACCGCGAATAACCAAGCTCACTACGGCGACTTGCTCGAAGAAGATGATGCATTCTATACTGTAAGAAAGCTTGAAGGCGATGCATTTATTTTCCATGAAACAAACGAGATATTCAAAGTCGACAAGGTCAGTAACCTGGCGATACCCACCCCTTGTGATTATATGTTCATTGGAATAGCTTCTATGTCCGCTTGAAAATACTCCGATTATTATCTGTATTGGTCTCAACTACAAGTCCCACGCAGAGGAGGCCAAGGTCCGTTGCCTCTGAACATCAGCATCCCTGTCAGGAAGAACCCTCCAGCAGACACTGACATATCCGAGTAGCTTAGCCTCCCTAAATACCCAGCCGTTTTTGTTAAGCCAGCCGACGCACTGGCGGGGCCATTTGACAAAATCCATACACATCCCGAAACTCGTGAAATGCTGGACTACGAAGGAGAGCTTGTCATCGTCGTGGGAAAAGACTGCAAGGACGTTCGAAAGGAAGACGCCGCGAGTTTTGTCCTCGGCTACACGGTCGGAAACGACGTCTCGGCCAGGAACTTTCAGGTTCCAGAAGCCTCTGGGGGGCAATTTTGCTACGCCAAGTCCTTTGACGGCTTCGCGCCTATTGGCGACCGCATTACATCCTGCAAAGCGCTCCCTGAACCGTTATCGGCGCGTATCGTCACAAAGGTTAACGGTTCAGTCAAACAAGACTCCAACATTAATGACATGATCTTCAGTGTAGGCCAGATCATAAGTCATCTATCGCGCGGGACGACACTACGCAACGGCACGGTCATCATGACAGGGACGCCGTCAGGAGTAGGATACTTCCGAAAGGAGTTTCTCAAGGACGGCGACGTTGTGGAGGTATCTATTGAAGGCGTCGGTCGAATTGAAAATGTGGTATCATTCTCATAGAATTGAACGAGACCGCTGGGTCCCTTCCGACAGCGACCTTCATCTTCGTGAGTCTCGACTGGGCTTCGCGGATAGACTACTAGCCAAAGCATAGTATATACTCGTTTTGCGCCACCATGGAGGTGGTACCTAGTCATTCGGATTCGTATTAAATCTCAAATTTTTTTCATCCCGCACTCTGTTCACCCCGTTGAGTGCTGGTGGCTGTTTAGGTCGGCAGGTTGTATGGCCCCTGGCACTAACATCTACCCATACCCACCGATAAGCCCCGCATCATCGGTGGTCGGATGTTGAGTTGTCCGACATGTACATCCCAGCCGTAAGTGGTCTTCCTTCGAGCCAGTACGAGGCGTTTAATGCTGTCATCATCATCTTGCTCGTTCCCTCTGGCTTGATAAAAAATATTGTCGCCTACTTACTTCATGAGGAGAGGCGGCCACCATCACGATGCAAAAGAGACGAAGAAAGACATCCAAGGAAGAGCGCATTTGCCCGCAATGTTCACAGGCATTCAACAAAGCAGAGCATTTGCATCGGCATTTGCGGTCGCACACGAAAGAGAAGCCATTTGAATGTAACATATGCAATCGATGTTTTGTACGGCAGTATGTAGTATATTGTTGGTGTGCATCTCCTTTACACTTCCTGACTTGTCGCAGAGATACACTTCTACGCCACACCAGGTCGCATGGTAACTCAGGTATAGTGGCCTCAGTAGAGAAGGATCAACTTTCATCGACAAATACACTTGGGGGAGCTATCGCCTTACATGATGCTGCATCGTTATATCGCACTCCTCCAGATGCCACTGATGAGTTGCGAGATGAAGATGGCACAGAAAAACTCCCATCAAGTGGATCTGATGGGTCGCCTCAGCAGCATACCATTGACAGCATCATGACATTGGACGCTACCGGTTTCTTGAGCGCGGGGAGCAACGGTTTTAATACATATCGAACTGCAGAGTCTCCTACGGTTACTCAGCCCTCAGACTGTGAGATTGCGCAGCAGCAGTATGGCATGTCGCCGTGGTTGGATGCGGATCCCGATTCGCAATGGCCGTCATTTGGTTCTATGCTTGATTTGAGCGCAATTGATGTAGAGGGCTTGGATTTGTCTATTTTCAACGCCACGGGCGAGCAACCTCCGGGCGCCTCTGTCGGAGGTAACCCACAAAGCGAGACCGACTCCGGTCTGGCTAGTAGTCTAATACCAGAGGATGGTGGCTTTGATGGGCTCGACACAACTGTCCAGCGCCGGTGGCATACGTTTTGCGACGACGATTCATCCATTCCTGTAACGCCAGACGCAGAACGAGAGCTATACCACGTTGATGAGGCATGCCATTCGACTCTGGCAGATAAACTCAAGCCGCGCATACAGCGCGGTACATTGCCTTCAACATCTTTCCTTGTATGTCACGAACAACCGCTGCGTCTTGGGGCTGTCATAACTGACAATGCAACTATGAATAGGATCGTTGTGTATTCGCCTACTTCGCGCACTTTCATCCGATACTTCCCATTATTCACATGCCAACTTTTAGGCCGCAAAGTCACAACGGACTGCTGCTACTTTCCGTTTGCTCAATAGGTACCCTATTTCTTGGGTCTAGCAAAGCAATTAGCTATGGAATTAGCATGTATGAGCGCCTGAACAAGGCAATCCTTTCTAGGGTATGGATCACGGTTGCCTTTCAGGATTTGAGGCTAACATTCGCTTAGTGGGATATAATCATAGCTGCATCTGCCTCGGCAAGCCACGTAGCACTTCAAGCCTCCGTAATTGGACAAATGTTTGGACTACTCGTTGGGGCATGTTTATCCTTATCCTTCGAGATGCGTAACTGCTGACTGTTTATATCAACAGAGATCTTTAGATCTTCTACAAATCGAATTATTCCATGGGAGTGTCGTTTCGGTCTGTTCGAAGCTACAACGAAACGGATAAAGAGTTACGGCTAACGCGCTACAGTGGGCACGCAAAGTGAAGCTCTTTCAACACGATACTCCAGATCTCAATTTAGAGGTCCTCAGTTCCGATGCTCTCACAGCTCAATGGGCAAATTGGATTCGCCGAGAGGAGAGAAGACGGTAAGACCTGCGATGATCACTATTTCTAGGCGGCAGTGGAGCCTCACTTACACAGCATAGTACCGCCCTGGCACTGTTGCTTCTTGACGCGGAAATTGCTCGCGTATTTAACCACGAACCGATGATTCGCTTTTTCACTTCTAAAATGCCTATTATATCACCGGAGGATACGTTTTCCGCCAAAACGCCCGCGAACTGGAAAGAAACTCTACTCCATTCGCAGTCAAGGGGTCACCAAGCTCTATTTCAGTCTCAAGCCAGCGACCTTCTATCAATAGAAATGCCAGAGGCTACCACAGAGTTTCATCTCTACATAGTCCTACAAAGGATTGGATCCATGGCAAGCGAATGTCATTCTTCATCGTCAGAGGAAGCATCGTGTCTAGCCAGTAAATGTGAGGAGAATCTGATCTCTTGGATGCGGCGCTATCGAAAGACAAGGGCGTTTAAATCACAGGCGAAAAGCCTTAGCATACTATGGCACTCGATTTTCATGCTCCTCAACATGGATTTTAACGCGCTGGAGTGCGCTTCTGGTAGAGATGGGACAAATGCGGCAAATAAATACGCGCAAGCTGCTCGGGCATGGGCTGGGTCATCAAGAGCGAGGGAATGCATGGCCCACGGGGTTCTACTTCAGCGTCAGTTTGAATCCATGCCTGTCGGCAGCGTGGCACCAGTTCACGTGCCATTCTGCCTCTATCGTTGCGGCATCATGTGGTACTGCTGTTTGCGGTTCGGCCATACGAATTCAGCCGGCTTTGGTGACAGCTTCAACATGCCGGAGCTTGATATTATCGACATGGACGGTGATAAACTGCTGCTGGAAGAATTTGGGGCTAGTCTTGGCAGACCACAAGCGTCCAAGCCGCATGAAAAGTTTCTCCATGGCACAATACATCTTCTTGAGCGAATCAATCACTGGAAGGTGGCCGAGCGGCTGTGCGCGACGCTCATGGCGTTAGCGGACGAGAGATTGGGCATATTATGAGCACAAAATACCAGTATATTCATTTGATCAGCAATTTCACAATCATGACATAGTTTTCGGCTCGAATTACCGGAGCTCATGTATAAGTTCCAGGTTCCCCGCAGTGTGCGGGACGTGCCGATTAAGGCAGTTCCCCAGCTCCACCAGTGCAGATGTGGGGATAACGATCAATAGACTGGTAGTTATAAGAAAACCTTGTGTCTGAAATGGTGCTCCTTACAGCGTATACTACGACCAGTTGACCAGCTTAAAACTTATCCTGCCGCAAATATGGTTGAATTCATCACCCTGCTGCACAAATTTCCATTTGAGGGCCTAATCGTTTCTGGCTGGAAAGCGTTATATATTGTACCATGTCTTTTAGTCGCCCTACATTTGCTCAAGTACTTCAAGACGGTTTTCAGGTCAGATCTTCGAAAGATACCTGGGCCTGTATTTGCGCGCCTCTCGGTCTTTTGGCGCCCATTTGTTCTATTTGGAGGAACAGCCCCAGATGTCTACCGCGAGTTGCACAAGAAGTATGGGCCACTGGTTCGGACGGCTCCAAACGTCGTGTCAGTTTCAGGTCCCAGCGCCATTAACACAATATATGGCTTTGGCTCCAAGTTTTACAAGGTGAGAATTATCTCTTCTTAGACCCGATTGGTCCTTATTAATAGCTCGTGTTCTCAGTCTTCGTTCTACACGGTGTTTGACGTGTTTTACGGCGGGACGTGGATGCAAAGCATGTTCTCCGTCCGTGAACCAGCGCAACACCAGGCTCTTCACCGGCCAGTAGCACAAAAGTTTTCCATGTCTTCTATGAAATCTATGGAACCGTCTGTAGACGACTGTAACGACATTTTCATGGGAGCGATGACGGATATGGAAGGCGAAAAGGTCGACCTGGGCACTTGGCTTCAATGGTATGCTTTTGATGTCATATCTGCCCTTACCTTCCATGGCAGGTTCGGGTTCATGGAGCAGCGTAAGGACGTGGAGAACATGATTGGCGATATAAGTCAGGGCCTTGTCGCATGTGCGACGGCAGGGCAGGTTCCCGCATTGCACGGCTGGCTGCTGGGGAGTAAGTGGCTGCCGTTCTTGATCAAGTTGCAGCCGTTTGTAAGGGTACCAGATCCTCTCCGAACTGTCGTTCAGGTTTGTAACTTCAGAAAGTTTTTCGTGTAAGGCCAAAGGCGATCGAACCTAATGTTCTTATAGTTTACTGAGCAGTGTATTGCCGACTATGATCGCGCTCCGCCGACGGAAGATCGTCCAGATTTCATGGGCTGGCTTCGCAGCAGTACCGTCAAGGGCGACCCACTGCCGGCAGCTGATTTTGTCAATCACCTGTCCAACAATCTGGTACCTTTGCCCAGCTTAGCTCGGAATCGTCCTCAAGCTAATTATCGACCAGCTAGCAGGAAGTGACACTACGGCCATTTCGCTCCGCGCGGTTTTCTACTACTTAATCAAGAACCCACGCTGCTACGAAATTTTACAGGCCGAGATTGATGCAGCCGATCGCAACGGAAAGCTGTCAAAGCACGTTAGCTATGCTGAATGCCTACAACTGCCGTACTTGTAGGTTCTGCACGAGATCCAGTCCTCCCACTCCGGCTAACGCAAGATCCAACAGGCAAGCTGTAATGAAGGAAGCTATGAGATGCCACCCAGGAGTGTCTTATCCTCTGGAAAGAGTAGTACCAGCTGGCGGCGCCGACATCTGTGGCATACACATTGCCGAGGGCACCGTGGTGGGCATGAATGCATGGGTAGTGCATAGTGATACGAGCATATTTGGCGAAGACGCTCTCGCATTCAGGCCTGAGAGATGGCTAGAATCCGATCAAGAAACTATCAAGCGCATGGACAGGCATCTTATGACGGTATGTGGACGCTACAACCTTTTCCTTCACAAAAGCTGACGGAGGAACTAACATGCACCTCCAAGTTTGGCCACGGATCCAGAACCTGTATTGGTAAAAATATCAGCATCATGGAGATGGGAAAGCTCATTCCGCAGGTTTTGCGCGAGTTTGATGTGGAATGGGCGTCTGAAGATGATGAGTGGCGTGTTTTCAATTATTGGTTTTCAAGACAGGAGGGGCTCATTTGCCGTTTTAAATTGAAAGGAGGACTCTGAATATATGTTGAGACCAGGTCAAGATATTTTATATATACTATCTATACGGCGTACACGTATCAATCATCGGGGGGGTTCCATCGGCGACACAAATGTTCTCGAGTACGGCTCTGGATAGTAACAGCTCTCAGATTTGTGTGCAGAATATTTTCCTATCACGCGGGCCCATAGCCTCATTCACAAACCGTACGTGGTCTAATAAGCATGCGGGCCAGGGTGGTGATGAGGCCAGACTGGGATGTCGTGTAAGTACAAGGCCCACCTGGGATCTGCTGATCGCAGCCAGGTGGGACGAGACTCGATGCGGGGCCTATAGTGCACTACTGCCGCCACCAATCACTTACAAGAAAGAAAAGGGAGGCAATGCGCTGAAATGCAATTCGCATCGAAAATATTCTGAAAATATAATTTGAATTATATTTCTTTCTCTGTTCGCAAGACTCATACCAGTACCAACCTCCCATCAAGACCATGACCTCCGCTTCAGCAATGGAAAACCTGCTCGCCGTCATTGAAATCAAGGATCTCTTGGTACGCGAGAGATACTACAGGGATAGACAACAATGGGCCAAACTGCGGCAATGCTACCACTCAGATCCTTCCAAAACGCAAATAAAAATTTCCTGGTCAGTGTCTTGCAAGTCACTATCCGTCTAAGGATAAGTTTTAACAAAATCGGGTCCCAACAGGTACAGCGGAGACATTAACGGCTTTATAGCCGGGTCTCAAAAGATGGCATTGTCTAGTGGCAACGCTTCTCATACCATTTCGCCGGTAGAGGTACATCTCAACGGAGACAGAGCCGTGTCAGAATCGACGGGAACAATTCTCGCACGCTTCACACACGAGCGCCGGGTCTATGACTGCGTTTCCTACGGCCAGTTTATTAGCCGCCTGGAGCGGGAAAACTCAAAGTGGAAGCTCTTGAGTCTCGAAGTCATATACGACAAAGACCTGATTCAGCCTGTGCTTCCAGAAGCTGCGATGAACACCATCTCTCTCGACCCAGCGTGGAGACCGAGCTACCAGTGTCTTACTTGGGTCTTGTCCAAGAATGGGTTTTCAATTGATCAGACGCTTCCTGGCACAGATGTTGGTGGTTCGGGGGAGAGGCAAATTGCCGCCTGCCTCAACTGGCTCGAAGATATATGATTTGAAGTAGTGACGTTGTCAATCAGTTTTTCTTTATTTGGTCTTAGAAATACAGCTAGTTCTCGGACGTGCCTTTATACTCTACTCCATTGCACCACACGCGAGCAATGCTTCCTATGGCATTAATATCTTTGATTGGATCCTCGCGCAGCAGGACTAAGTCGGCTCGTTTGCCCACTTCAATGACACCGCGATCCTCTAGGCCAAAATGCTTGGCTGGGAGCACAGTCGCCGCGCGTATCGCATCCACAGTCGACAAACCAGCATCAACCAAGAGCTTCAACTCCTGATGCTGCGATATGCCGTGCTTGACATCAGCAAACGATCCTTCTGCTTCGTGGCAGTCCGTGCCGGCCAGTATAGGTATCTTGTTTCTATACATTTCCGCAACAGAGGCCCGCGCATTTTCGTAGGTGGGGGAGCCAAGATTCGCTTGCCTCGTCTTGATAATGGTGAAGAATAGCGAGGGCTTAAATAGCATGCCCAGGATTGTCCCCAGCGGCGGGCGCTTCGAGACTTCCTGCATCATGATGAGAGTTGGGACAGAGATAATGTTTTGTTTCTTCATCGTCTCAATCATGGCGGCATCAACCGGCTTATCCAGCGGCGCGTGGGTCATGATGTCGGCCTTGGCTTTGAGCGCCATCTGGCAGGGCACATAGCTCGAAGCGTGCGCCACCACCATTTTGCCTTTTTCGTGGGCAGCCTCGGCCACCTGGTTCAGCGTCTCTTGGTCCGGCCCGGGCACGTCGCAAATGATCTTGATGTAGTCTGATCCTTCGTCGACTCTCTTTTGCACAAAGTCGCGGGCCTGTTCCGGTCCAGGAAGCATTGCCTCGTCGGGGAGCGGGAGTATGTGGCTATGCAAGCTGCCGGCGGCCGTGACGGGCAACCCGGCGCTTCTAACATCTGCGACGCCGACCCTATTGCGCAGGCCGTTTATCTTGTCTGCAGGCCAGGTGGCCATGTCTAAGGCTGTCGTCACTCCGTATTTTGCGAGCTGTCGAAGATGGCCCTCGTTCTGGAGGTGAACGTGGGAATCAATCAGACCAGGCAGAAGAATGCCGTTTTGGCCGTCAATGACCTCATCGCCATCTTGTCTGGTATCGCCAATGACGTTGCCGTCGATGACTACATTCTGACTCTCTGTGAGGCCGTGGCCGTCAAAGATGCGCACGTTTTCGATGACGGTTCTTTTGTTGACTTGCGCCATGATTAATTCATAGATGCAAGGTATAACAGTGAGGTTGAGTAAAGTTGTGGTTTATCTGCGGGGAGAATATAGCTTGCGGAGAAGACAACCAGCTTAGACCCCACATCACAGCTACTGGAGAGGTGCAGATCCCACAACTATGTTACCGACTTACACGTCACTGGCTAGCGCAGAATACTCAACACGCAGGCTAGATTTGACTGCTATGTTAGTAGCCGTCTGAATTACCTTTGTCTGGTTGCGCATGTGCCGACAAGAAAATCCTTGTCGGGATTGATCATGACGCCTCGAGTCTGGGCTGATGAAGTACACGCGCTTCCTTTACCTCACAATGGCAATGAGCAGAGTTGAACAATTGGCTCGCTGTGACTATTTCGGAGCTCTCTCTTCCTATTTTCTGGCCTTCATTTTTTGGAGGTGGGCCAATCAATCTGTGAAATTGAACTTGGTTAAGAAGGGATGGGGGGGCTACGATGCAGGCTCAAGCCAGCACATATAGGTTGGCTGAACCTATGATGAGAACAGCCCGATGCGGTGGTCCTTGATCAACCACAATTGGCGTAGAAATGGCCTGCCGTAATAGGGAAGTGTACAGCATCGCCGTGGCCACGGGCAACGGGCAACGGGCAACATGCCAAAAATAGGGCGCGTCAGGCGCGACACGAGACGCGCGACTCGCAAAGAAACATGTCGGTAGATTAGAATTACGAGCAGCCCGTTTCCTTTAATGTTTTCTTTTTCCTCCCGTCTCTGTTGCTTCACCGTGGGTGAACCGTTATTATGTGGCTGACGGAGGGGGCAACCTGGGGAACGGGAAGGTTGAAAACGTGCTTGCATGAATATTGAACGCCACAAATGAGAGCTCAGCGGGGTGTCACCGGCATGCGCCAGGGTCCAATAATAATGACAAGCATACCGCAGGCTGCATGAATTAAAACGTGCATTATCGTCGTGCAGGGCGGCCGCCCAGCTCGCGGAGCTACGGGCGGCAAAGAAAGACTGTGCGGGTGGTTCGGTGCTTGCGTTGTGCACAGACGGTGGAAGGAGAGCGAGCGTCGACGCTATTGGTCTTGACATGTTTTTGCTTTTTAGGGCTTTCCATGGGCCTCTTAGCGGGCTTCTAGAGCCTAGCGCCGTCCATTGTTCTGCGTGATCCGATGCGGCGGATTTGAGCCTAGAACAGTAGTCGTGGCGAAAGGATGGCTTGTAGAAGTAACAGCAACACGGAAGTAAATTCGACGTTTCACCACCACATTGAGAGGGATGCGCCGCAATTTGCGTGTACACGAGTAGCTCAATGCGGTACGGGCAAGGCGATGCGCGTACAATACGATGAATCGGCTCGCACGTGGACCTCTCGGCCGTGCTGGGAACCCCCGTTACGAGTAAGCTTTTCCCGTCTGTAGCCACACCCGGGCTATAGGTGGTTGCACTATTACTCATATGCGAACTCCGCCGTCTCGCGTCGAGGCGTTTTCAGCGGCTGCTGATTGTGGAATGTCCACGTCGACAACTGTGCAACTGGGTGGTGGGCTCGCCTCGGGTGCAGGCCGGGGGCAGGGAAAAGGGTGGCTCCATCAGCCTCTTTTATGGGTATGTTCAGCTTTTCACATGAAGCCACGAGCGGCCTGCAACTAAACGCATGGGTGTCGACGGGTGACGGGTAACTGGGTCCAAAGGATGAACTGTTGGGACCCATCCTGGTGCGTTGTCCGCGAGGTTCGTCGCCCTCTTTCTTTTAATATCTTTGGTTGCCTTTCCTCTGTTTTCTCGCATACCCTCTTCTTTATTCCCATTTGGCCGGCCCTCCCATTTCGTCACCTGTCGTTCTAACCCGGTGTTTCTTTCACTAGCCCGTTTCCGACACGCAGGCGTCGAATCCTTGCAGAGCAGAAGCGGGAAATTCGATAGTGAAAAATATATCCATTTATTTTTGGCCACGGAGGTCCCCGGATCGACGAGCACGAACCCAACCCACCAACCTGGTTCACATAACCCTTGCGACGCTCGGTGAGACACCGCGCTTTGCCTCAACAGCCGACACAGAGGAGCCCAAAACTACAGAGACGAGATTACGACATCTGGCATTACGTTATTTTGACGAGACTACACTTCGCATGGTTTGTTTGTCGTTGGCCAGACTATAGCCGATTCGATTTCGGTGTCGGGTTGGGCAACCTCAAAAGCTTGGCTGTTGCCATCAACAAACGGACCAAGCCAGGTCGCATATACATCACAATGGCCTCGCCCGATCACTGGAGCGACAGCAGCACGTCGCAAAGCACATCATCACAGTCGACGACATCACGACCCTACGCACCCTCGCCCACACAATCCTACTCCCACTCCCGCTCGCCATCCTACGCACACACACGCCGAGACAGCGCCACCTTGACGCAGGCCGACGGCGCCGACAAAATCTACAACCCGACAGCGCCGACCAAGAGCAGCGGCCAGTCCTCCAAGACGGGCTGGATGCGCCAGGTCAAGAGCTGGATCGCCGTCAGCGAGCCCTCGGCGCAGGCCATCAAGTCGCAGCGCCGCGAGACGTACAAGAGGCACGGCTTGCACCTGGGCGACCCGGACGCCGCGGCCAAGATGCACCTCCCCATCGGCGTCCTGCCCCGGGGCGCCACGACGTCGACGTCGGGCCCGACGCCGGAGAAGAAGCTGCGCAGGGAGTGCAAGGAGCGGCCCAGGCTGGGCGACGGCGGCGTGGGCGGCGGTGGGAGGAAGCACACGTCTTCTTCACACTCCATTTCCAGCGGATACTCGTCCGGCGCCGCGAGTAACTCTAGCAGGAGGGGGACTGTCATTGCGCCTTGGTGAGTGGTGATTCTGGCGATGTTGGTGAGCTGGTAAGCGTGGTAATGAATTGTCATCAGCTTGGGAGCGAGCTGTATTTGTACTGCCTCGGATTTTCTTCTTCTTTGGGCTTTCTTTTCTTTCATTTTGACGGATTAATGGCATGGTATTAGCGACAGCGCCTCGTTTCAGTTTTTTGTATTTTTTTATACCTTTTTGTTGCATTTCTGCGTCGTATATAGATGGACTGGATTTGAGTACAGATATTGGACGAGTCGGGATTCTTCAAGGATAATCAGCAGGCCAACAGAGAATCCAAGCATAAATTCCCACAGCACCCATTTCCATTGCATCGTGAAATCGCACAGGCAGGACCAGGTTACGAATGCACAATAGCCTCTGGCCCTATATCGCAATGATTTGCCTGCCCCAGCGATTAACGTACCCGGGCCTAGTCCCAGGCGACGGATCCCCCGCAGCAAAACCACCCAGAGCCCGCTAACCGCGATCGGTACAGCGCCCGTTGATTGGCCCACAGCTCGCTCCATTCGGTGTACATGACGTAGACAACTCTGGCTCAGTGCGGGCACTCACTCGCCTGCTGCCAAAAGCTGTTCCCCCAAACTAGCAAGAAACCGGCTTTTTGGCACCGCACTGACGGCGAAAAAGGTTCAGGTGGGTGCGCCGGATCTACGAATCCCTTGCGTTTTTGCCTGTGTGGCTATTTCTTTTCTACTCTCTCCTTCAACTCACCTGAGGTTCCTTCACTCGATTGAAGCTTTCCTGCCCTTTTGAATCAAAACCGGCGGCTTTGATACTGCCCCGAGATTCAAGGCGTTTGACGACATCTAGTGTAGGATTTGAGACAAGCCCTTTTCCCCCTCAAGGTGCGCGGGCAAGCTCGGTTGCTACGGTGAATCGCCTCCAACCAACCCTGCGCACGTCTCATCTCACGGCATCATCAAAGCCTTTTACTGAAACACCGTCACGATGCCGCTCTTCTCCAATAAAGACCAGGACAGGCACCAGCCTCGTCACGACGATGATGAGGACGGCGAGTCTGCGCCGCCCGACGAGCACACCCGCCTGCTTCCCAACCGCGTCGACTCCAACCGGGCGTCTCTCACCCCCGACGACCCTGCCGTCTCGCCCTACAACCTCTGGAGCATCCGCGCCCTCCGTTACCTCACAATCCTGCTCACCACCATCACCTTTGTCTGGTGGGTGGTGCTGCTCGTCTCGGCGTTTGCCACGCCTCCCGGCTTCAACACCCGCGGCAGCGGCTTCACCGCGTTTGGCTTTGCCGGCCTCGCGCTGTCCAACATGCTGTTCACCCTCATCTTCTTTGGCATCCCGTCCAAGGCTGTCCGCATCCTGGCCTTTATTATGGCGGTAAGTAAACTCTCAAGCACGCGGCACCTAATGCCGTATGAATGCAGTCACTAATACTGCTCTACTAGTTTGTTCTGGTCCTGGACATGGTCATTCTGCTTTCCGTGGAAAAGACTCGCTACGATGAGGGCTGGGTCGGCATTGTGAGCGTCGTCTGGGTTCTGATCATGAGCCTCTGGACGCTCCTCGTGGACCGAACCGTCAAATGGGGCAAGGCCGAGGAGGAAGAGAGACTGACCGGCCGCGCAGAGACGCGCCGCACTCTCTCCGAATGGGTCGCCGTCCTGATTTCCACGATTGCCTACGTCATCATGGTGCTTGCCGCCGTTCTCATGTGCATGACCATCATCATCCGCGCTTTGGATGCCGGCACCCCGCCACCAGGTAAGCTGTACTGGGTCGATGGAGGCAAGTACAGGCTGCACGTCTACTGCAGCGGCAACAAGACGACTGAGGACGGCACCAAGGTCCCGACAGTCCTCTTCGAGGGTGGTGAGCGGCCCGTCGAGCATGGTCTGTGGGAGTTTGCCGGCAACGCCGTCAACAACGGATCCATTGCCCGCTACTGCTTCACCGATCGCCCTGGCATGGCCTGGTCCGATACCTCGCCGTCGCCTCTGTCCGCCGGCTTTGCCGTTGACGCCCTGAGCGAGGCCCTCGCCGAGGCCGGCGAGACGGGCCCCTGGATCCTGGCCAGCGCAGGCATCGGCTCGCTGTACTCGCGCGTCTTCTCCGCGCGCCACGGCCACGACGTGCAGGGCATGCTCCTCATCGACCCCCTCCACGAGGACCTGCTCGGCCCGTACGCCTCGGCAGGCCGGGGCTTCCTACTCTGGCTGCGCGGCGTCATCTCGCCGCTCGGCCTCGACCGCATCCCGGGCGCCATCTTCAAGGGCCGGTCGTCGCGGGACCGCATCTACGGGCGGTCGGCGCAGCAGTCGGGCAAGTTCCTGTTTGCCAAGCTGCAGGAGAGCCTGGTGCTCGACTCGTTTACCAAGCGTGACGTTGAGAGCAGCCGGCAGATTCAGGAAAAGGACACGCCGCTGGTGGTGGTCAGCTCGGGCCGGCAGATCAAGCGCGACGCCAAGTGGGAGAAGAAGCAGCGCGACCTGACAAAGCTGACGGACGAGCTGCGCCACTGGGACATTGTCGACAATGCGCCGCACCACGTGTGGGAGACGCTGGAGGGTCGTGACAAGATTGAGAAGCGACTGAAGCAGCTGGCCAAGAACTAAGTTTGCACTCTTGCTGGAAAATTGTGAGAACCTCTCAACTTAATGGCAGCATATTTTGTCACCAGCGCGAATTTTGTCCCTCTTCTTTATTTTGAATGCCTGGGTCTTTTTCTATGCGGTCTTTTGCTGTAATTAATGTGAGACTGCCAGAACAGTCTGTTTACGAGTGACGTTACGGTGCTCTTGGAATTTCTTGGAAAAATACTGTAGTGCGCGCCAAGTTTTTCTGAATAAGTAGATAGGGGAGCAATGGCCCGATATAATACAATGTCAGTTGTTTGCATTATTAGTACTGCACATCTTTTATTGTATTTATTTTTTATCAAGCTTAAAAACGCCATCATCGCCGCCATCGCCTTGCACGGCGACCCGGCACGCGGGTTCCCCTTTTGAGACGTTTGAGACGCTGGGTGAGGTCACCGCCAAGGCAAGTCCACGTGATTCCGGAGATTTCGATGTGACGCCTAAGGCGCCCAACCCCTGGCCTTGCGCGAGGCGCCAATACTACCTTACCATAGTAACAGCACCAGGCATTCTACCGTACTAGGCGGCTACCCACTGGGCGACGCAGTGGACCGCGCAGAACAGTGCGCGTGTTGTTGTTCCTGGGCTGCCTCCCCTGGTCGGTTTCTACGGTACATGGGGACATAAACAAGTGATCAGCAAGGGCATTACGACGTATGCTTGGCTTGGGGCTTGGAAGAGGGCAAGATGGGATTATTCCACTCGAATCAGGAGCCAAAAAAAAAAATTGTAAAAAATGCCCTGCTCCGTCGTCAGCCAGAGAACCCTCGTAACCATGTAAACATTGGCCCGCGACCCCAAATTGGGATGGCCCGTATTCAAGACGGGTTTAGAGGCGCCCTGTGGCCCTGGAAATTAGCACCCAACCCACACCCAGCTCCTCCCACCCTCTCACGTCCAATCCTGTCCTGTCCTATCCTGTGCTGCGGTAGTACCTACTTTTAGGCACAAAGTACGGGCGAGCAGCGCGTGTATGCGGGCATCCACATCCACTTTTTGCGTGTAGCCTTTTGGCTGTGTATTCCCCAGTTAGGTACCTACCTACCCAAGTTGTACGCCCGCCAAAAAAGCCCAACGCTAAACAACCTCCCCCCCTTCTCCCCGTCCCAGCCCCAGGAACAAGTGTCGAGTTGACAGCTCCCTTGGGTTTGGGTTTTTGATTATTCGCTGCTCTCCCGCCCGGCACAACCTCGCACTGGGCGGAATCCGGGTCAAGCCTGGGCGTTTTTACTCAGCTCTCGTGGCTCCTGTCTTGTACTTGTCTTGTCCTTGTTTTCTGTCCCCGTACTCCGTACGCAACGCAGAGCAAGCTACCAAAAACCCTTGGATCTGTAATCCGCTCCCCCCTCCTTCGACTTGGACCGACCCGGGCTCAGGTACCTGCACAGTGCTGGCCCCGTACCTAGTACAGAAGGTACCCCCCGTGTACCCTCGACCGCTCGGCTGTCGTCTCCCGTTCCATCTTTTTGCAACAACAGCCCGACTCCCACCCTGCCAAAACACTTTAACACATACAGACAGTACTTACATGATTCCGTCCCGTATGGTCGCTCGGCCCCCGGGACTGCTGCGCTCTCGCTCTCGCTCTCATCCTCATCCTCATCCTCATCGACTGCGCCTGCGGCTGCCGACCACAGCCTCCTCAGCCGCCCGCCCCAGCCAGCGCCAGCGCCAGCGTCATACCCAGCTCGACCACGACTCAACCGCTCCCGACTTGGCTGCCCGTCACGCGAACTCGCGGCTCCCATCTACGCTTCTAGCCAGAGCTCGCTATCCAGCAGAGGACCAGCTTGGAATATAGCAGCAGAGCGGCCCGACACGACTCGCATTCGCATCGTTTCAATTGGGGCACTTTCCCATCGTCTAACCCGCTCACCACCCTGGCCTTTTCTCCGCCCCCCGACGCTCCCAGGCCCAGCAGATGCAGACCGCTCCGACAGCATTCCCTCTCGTCGATACATACCGCTAAGCTTATTCTGCGCGCTCGACTCTTATACCCGGCTTGAAATTCTCTTGCGCGCTCTCCATCCCTCTGGCGTACCATTCAGTCTCCTCCTTGCTGGGCAGCACTCGTTATTTTGGTCTCGCTAGCTTGCCATCGGGCCAGCTAGACCCGCCATCATGGCTTCAGATTCAGGCATTGGCCAGCCTGGCGACTATGGCCATGCCGACAACCGCACAGTCGACGGCAGCTGGCAGAGCTCTGGCCGCAGGACCCCGGATAGCGGACACGGTCTGAGGCTCACAAACTCGAACCCAGCCCCCGGCGCCCTGCCGCCGTCGGCTCCCTGGGCCGACGAACCCCCGCGACGCAGCGGCGAAAGAAACCGCTCGCGGAACAGAAGCGGCCGCTCAGGCAGCGGCCAGGTCAGAATGTGCAAGAAGTGCGGCGAGCAATTGACGGGCCAGTTTGTTCGAGCTTTGGACGGCACGTTTCACCTCGATTGCTTCAAATGCAGAGTAAGACGATCCTCTCCCGTTTCGCGCACGTGTTGTTTGCACGCAGCCGTCGCAACTCGTAAGAATACCCAGCACTAACGCGTGTATTTTTTTTCTCCCCCTCTAGGATTGCGGCGAGATAGTAGCTTCCAAATTCTTCCCGGCAGACGACGAGAACGGCGGGGGACAATACCCCCTCTGCGAAACCGACTACTTCCGACGTCTCGGCTTGCTATGCCACCAATGCGGCGGTGCGCTTCGCGGCTCATACATAACAGCTTTGGACCGAAAGTATCACGTCGATCATTTTACCTGCTCCCTCTGCGACACCGTCTTTGGCGCGCAGGACAGCTATTACGAACACGAAGGCAATGTGTACTGCCATTATCACTATTCAACAACATTTGCGCAGCGCTGCAACGGCTGCCAGACGGCCATTCTCAAGCAATTCGTAGAGATATTCCGCAACGGGCAAAACCAACACTGGCACCCCGAGTGCTACATGATTCACAAGTTCTGGAACGTCCGCCTGGGCCAGCCGTCGGACGAGCCCATGCCCGCCGCCCAAGTCGCCGACCACGCGGAACGCGAGCTGATACGCGAAAACGAAGAGCAAATGGAGGACAAGGTATATCGAATATGGAGCGTGCTATCTACCTTTGAAGAATCTTCGGCCGCCTGCATCTCAGACATGCTTTTGCATGTTAGCAATGGCTCGTATGTCGATGGCGTCGTGGTGGCCAAGCGCTTCATTGCGCATGTCGAGATTCTCTTCCGCTCGGCGGACAGGCTGGACCAAATCGTGCTAGCCAATTCCGAAAAAGGTACGCTCACCGCTGCACATGCTAAGAGACGGCTACTAACGAGTACAGGAATGTCATATGGCCGAGAGGCTAAGCTACTATGCAAAAAGATTGTGTCCTTCTTCTCGCTGCTTTCCAAAACACAAGATGGCGATGCCCGCAAACTTGGAGTCACCCAGGAGCTGCTATCGCTAGTTACCGGTCTCGCCCACTACCTCAAGCTCCTCATCCGAATCTGCCTGCAAGGTGCACTGCGCCTCGAGCGCGACGCGGGCCGAAACGAAGGCCTTTACCAGTTCTTGGAAGACTTGGGCGACTTTGAATCGTTCAAAAATGACGAGGGCTTCATCAGCAGCAGCGTGTCCGACGTGCGGCTGGCAGCCAAGGACTCTGACCACTGCAACGCCTGTCGACGCTCTGTAGAGGACGAGTGCGTTACCAACGGCAACGTCAGGTGGCATCTGGCCTGTACGCGATGCAACCGCTGTGGCCGCGAAATCGGCCGCTCATTAGGCGAGGCGCGCTACGACTCGTTTGACCGCAAGATATTCTGCACAAATTGCGTCGCCCCCAACTCCGACACCCTGGTGGAGCTCGAATACGTATCGAAATTGCAACAATACGTATACCTGCTCAAGGTGGCACTGGCGAGGTTGCTTGATATACTCCGCAGCAACGGGACAATCCCGTATCCGGCCGGCTCAAACGGGATGGCCCACGACAGACTAGAAGGCGACCGCCCTAGCCTGGATGCCAGATCAAAGTCGTACCAAGTAGGCACCACCGACAAGGAGAAGAACCGCGAATCGACATACGAAAACACCCTCAACGAAGTCCGACGCCTTCGCAGCACCAGACTCGAGCGCCACTTGTCTTCTAGCGTTAGGCAAGCCAGACAATCCCGAGTCATGGACGGCGATGGGCGAGGACCCCGGCCGGCGTCTCCTGGACCCGGGGAAGCGGACCACGCTGCTCCGGACCTCATGTTTGGCCAAAACGACGCCATTACCCTCGACGACATTCCCCGCATTGTGGCTGTTGAGCAGTCCCGAGAGCAGCAGCAACAGCAGAGAGAGCATCTGCAGGATCAGTTCTCCCCTGCCATGGCCGATACTGGCATTGCCACACGCCATCAACGGACACTATCAGCCAGCCGAGATCAGGATGTGCGGATAGCCGACCCGCTGCCGACCAGACTAGTTAGAAAGTTCTTCCCCGAGCTGTCAGCATTGGAATACTTCAACGTGCGCCACCTCGCTGTCCTGACGATGCACCCGCTGGTCGAGTCCGAGTTCACCTTGGAAGAGCTTCTCACGTTTATCGAGTCGAGAAAGCCTGCGACGTTTTGGAAGAATCTGGGCAAGGCGTTTAAGAATGACAAGAATAAAAATGTCAAGAAGAAGGGCGTGTTTGGCGTTCCGCTCGAGGTCATCATTGATCGCGACGGTGCCGACTCGACAGACGGTGTTGGCCCTGGAACGCTGCGCATCCCCGCCATTGTCGACGACATTGTCTCGTCGATGCGACAGATGGACCTTTCCGTGGAGGGCGTGTTCCGAAAGAATGGCAATATTAAAAAGATGCAGGCCCTGGTTGAGCGGATCAATGCCGAGGGCTGCGACAATATTAACTTTATGGAGCAGCCCGTGATTCAGCTCGCGGCCATCCTGAAGCGATACCTGCGAGACCTGCCCGACCCCCTCATGACGCACAAGCTCTACCGACTGTGGACGAGCGCCGCCAAGATTCCCGACAAGGTGAAGCGCAAGCAGTGCCTGCACATGACGTGCTGCCTGCTGCCCAAGAGCCACCGCGACTGCCTGGAGATTCTGTTCACGTTTCTCAAGTGGGCCGGGTCGTTTCATCAGCTGGACGAGGAGGTCGGCTCAAAGATGGATATCCGCAATCTGGCGACGGTCATTGCGCCCAATGTCCTCACCAACGCGGCCAAGGCGCCAGCCCTAGACAGCGAGGCCATCCATGTGATTGACGCCGTGGAGACGCTGATTATCAACATTGAGCAGTTTTGCCAGGTACGTCCGGTCATGACATGACAAAAAGTGCAACCCAGCTTTCACCATGCTAACCAACGCCAATAGGTACCCGATGAGCTCCTCACCCTGCTCAACGACCCCTACCTGTTTAGCGGCAGCAGCGAAATCACCACCAAGGAGATTCTCAAGCGGTTCCAGGACCGCCGCGGCCAACTGCCCATCCCCGAGGTCAGCGAGGTGTACAACCGGCAGGAGATTCCCAGCCGCTCGCCGCCGAAGCGCGTAGAGACGGACCCGGCGCTGTGGCAGGGCGAGCGCACGGTGCGGCCCGTGCAGGGGGACCCGCCGGCGCTGGCACCCTTTACGTCGGCGTCGAGGCAAAACACGCCGCCGCAGCGCTGGCGCAACCCGGACGACCAGCCGTCGCCCTACAACGACCACCACTATAACCGGTCCGAGACGCACCTGTCGCACCCGGACAATGAGCAAAACTGGCAAAACGCGGCTTGGGGCCGGCATCCAGGCGGGCTAGGCGTCGGCGGCAACTCATAGCCAGTGGCTGGCCAAGAGAGCAGTTACAAAACAAAAATTCGAAAAATTCATTTGGGTAGTATATTTGCAAACAAAAGACCATAGCCTTTCTACTATTGTTCTTTTGGTCCTTTTCTTTTTCTTGGTGCGTCACGTTGGCCAAAAACGTTTTTTATATCATGAGAAAGGAGGCGGAAGGGAGGGGAGTGTCTGTTTTTTATAACGAGATGCATCATGGAAAGCAGAAATCACCACGTCTGCTTCCACGTTGTCTATGTTTTTTTTTCTTGCATCGGCCATGGCGTTGTTTTATTTTTCTTCCTTGCGCTCGCTTTTTTCTTCTCTTTCTTGTTTTTATCTTTTTTTTTCATGGTATCTTTGCACACAAAATGGCATGGATTACAATTCATCACTCCGACCCGGCCCAAAGATGAAGGCTGGGCGGAAAGTAGTGGCGGGAGGAAAAGGGGGGTCTACAAAGAAACTAGAAATAAAAAATAAGAGAGCAACGAAATACATTACAGTTACAAGTACTTGTATACTTTCCATTGTGATTGACTGTAGGGGATGTGACGACATTTGAATTATAATAGCCGTCTTTTTGTGCATGCTCATTCACAATATATATAAAATCCACCAAAATAACATTACTCAAACAAATTGCTCCCTTTGTATAATTTTTCCCCCCAGTCAAAAGCAACCTATGCTTATTGCGTCTTGACCTCGCCCTTCTTCTCCTGCTCCAGAAACCAGTTGACGCCCCTCGTCACGCCCTCTTGCAGCGTCCACAGCGGCTCGTACTTGAGCACCTGCTTCGCCTTGGTAATATTGTAGTACCTCGTCATGGTCGAAAAGACGGCCCGCTGCTTGGTCAGCGACGCCTTCTTCTGCAGCACGCTCATGACAATCTCGGCCAAGACGCCCAGCGTAATCGACCACTCGCGCGAAATGGTCCACACGCCCTCGGTGCCGGCCTCGTTGCCCGCGGCGCGCCACACGGCGCGCGCAAAGTCCCAAAAGTACACGGGCGAGTCGTTGGTGATGAAGAAGACCTCGCCGTCGACGCGCTCCATGTCGAGCGGGCGGGTGCGCGCCGCCGCCGTGGCCAGCAGCATCCGCGCCGCCAGCAGGTGGGCGTGCGCCACGTTGCCGACATAGGTAAAGTCGAAAATGTTGGTGTTGTCGCCCAGCTGGAACTTGCTCTTGCCGGAGCGGTAGGCGCCCAGCAGGCCGGCGAGCGCCTGCACGTCGCCCTCGCCAAAGATGCCGGCGGGGCGGAGGGAGGTGGTGAGGAGGTTGGCGGGCTCGACGCGGTTGGCCTTGATGACGAGTTCTTCGGCGGCAGCCTGTGGTAGATATTGTTAGTCGTCAATTGCACGCCGGCGTAGGGCCCTTGGGAACAACGTACCTTGGTCTCGGAGTAGTATTCAGCCTGCTGGGCGCCTCGGATGACGGGGAACCCCTCGTCGGCATTGCGCAGGTCCGTCTGGTTATCGCTAATGACGCTGGCCGAGCTCGTGTAGACCAGGGCCTTGACGCCGGACTTCTGGCACGCCTCGATAACGGCCTGAGTGCCGTCGACGTTGACCTTGCGGAACAGCTCCTTGTTGACGAGGCTGTCGCTGGCGACGGGCGAGGCGGTGTGGATGACGACGTCCGGGCGCAGCTCCTCGAGGATGCCCGCCAGCTTGTCGGCGTCGGTAATGTCGCACTCGTGGTAGGTTGCGTCGGAGCGGCGGTGCTTCTCGCAGCGCAGGTCGACCGAGGAGACGTTGGAGCACCCCCACGAGTCAATGGCCTGGTTGACAATGTGGTGGCCGAGGAAGCCGTTGCCGCCAATGACCAGGACCTTGCCGAGGTCGCCTTTTTGTTGCTGCTTCGGTGCCATTGTGGTTTTGGATACAGAAAAAGCTGCCGCTGTGATGGATGTTTGAAGCTGAGGAGTGGCAGATGGCGTTGGTGGTTTAAAGGAGTGCTGCGCTAAAATAAAAGTGGTGGAACCCGCCCATCCAGAGGCCCAATCGTCTGCAGGACATGCCGCCATGCCGCCAGAGAGGAACTGCATGCCCGAAGCGGACAGCTAGACTCCACTGTGCCTTTGGCTGCCTGCTGCATGGCATGAACTTGCATGGGTGCTCTCTGGGCAGGCAATTCACAAAACCGACAGTTCACACCCCAAACCCTGGACCGCTGCTTCAGCCTTGCAACCTTTTGCTTTTTGCTTCTGCGTATCCTTGCTTCAGCCTTGCCGAGCAGGGATCACGAGGCTGACGGGCAACAATGCACTTGTCATGACCACTGCACTCAATCCCATCTCCATCCGCTGCCTGGCTAGTGACAGTGACGCTCTGTGCGTCGTGGCACAAGGGGGCCGCTCAGTTCACCGTTCATGGGCATAAATAGACAAAGGCCCTCTGCCGCGTTAAACACGTCAAACGAGAAACGTCTCGTCGTTCTTGACTACTGCAAAACAACCTCGCAAATGAACCAAAGACGTCAGAACCAACGTGATATACGCCCCCTCCAGCCGTCATGATCATCACGGCCGCATCCCTCGCCCTCGACAATGACCAGCCAGACCTCCGACGTCGAGATCCTAGTCCACGTCACTGCCCCAAGTAGAGTCGCCGACGATGCCACCTACAGATCCCTGGCAAATGCATATCTTGCTTTCCAGCCAACTACTCGCTCCAGCGTTGCTGCGCCTACAATCCCATGCTCCCCCGTGCAAGCACCATCTGCTCATGCAACCCGTGCCCCCCAGCAGCAGCGTCAACCACAATGGGATCACAAGCAAGCCTTTACAGGGTCCTTTTACAGCGACTCGCAGGATATTTCGTTTGAAAGCGTACTGGATAACCGCTCCTCGCCCCGGTTACGTGCCCGCGCGCAGCAACCGGCAACACCATCCCCGACAAAGACGAGGTCGGGAAACTCACAGGCCAATCGCCAGTTACCGAGCCAAATTGCAGACTCGTATCCCATGCCCGACACGGACGTCTTCAACGTCACCCCTACAAGAGTCTTGCAGAGATATCTGGGCAGCCATGCTCGGGCCTCTACCTCGCCAGCCAGCGCCGGTGAGGTCACACCTCGTCCTGCTGGGGAAATCACCATCACATCCTCACTACCAACCTCAGACACGACCAATCCCAAATCCAGCCCAGAAAACCCACGGACGCGTACCGGCACAGTCATTCCAGTTACGCCCCTAGCACCAACCTCGACCACTCTCAAGCGCAAAGAGCCGCCGCAAGACCAAGACTACGACACGACGCACATTTCCAGCAGCGCACACAGCAACCCTTCCACGGCATCACTCTGTAGAGCAGAGTCTGACCCTCTCCCATCCAAACGACCTAAACTTGACGGCGTCAACTCTCTCCTCTCCCTCGCCCGCAGCTCCAGCGACTCGTGCGCTACCGCAACCACAACCACCACAAACCCACCGCCAAACTCACAACTACAACGACCACAACCACCCCTCCTACCTTCACAAACAACCCTCAGCAGCCTCGAAATCAGACCGCCCTCGCCTGAAGTCAGCATCACCTCTCTCCACCCAGACGACCTCATCTCGCCCAAGCTTGCCAAGTTGGCCCAGGACCTTTCCAGTCGCTACCGACCACAGCCATCCACGTCCACCGCCACCGCCGCCGCGCGAACTCTCGAGCCCCTCGAGCGCGGCTACTGGCTTATAGACTGCAGCACCTGGACCGACGAGACCCGCATCGACACCTGGTCGTTTTTAACCAATTACCTGCGCAGCGGCCTCGCGGGCTGGGGCGTGTGGTGTCGTCGCAGCGAGGACTGGCGACGCATCAAGCTGTTTGGCTGGGCGCACGTCGCCAAGCATACCTATTTACTGTTATATCTCGCCAGCGGGAGAGCCGTCAAGGCAACGGGTGCGAGGTGGGTGGATGCGGACGGGGAGACGAGACTTGTTGTCGGGCCGGGGTGATGGACTACCGCAACTTGATATAATTCACTTGGGTGGATTCTTGATTTTATAGACGGCGTTTGTTGGGGACGGAATATGCATCAACAGGGGAATTTGTCTGGATAACGTAGTTACGTTGGTTACTTTGGCTGCTTTTAGATTACAGACTTTAGGATAACGAGTAATGCGAACAACTATTAATCACAATCCATTCAACACATATTTTAAACAGCTTTTGCATTCAAAAGGTCCAAAAACACCACACTACTAATGGTACACTGGCAGCTCCGTGACAAAGTATCCCCTCAGCCTTTCCCAGGATTCCCATCTCCAAAACAAAGGAAAAAAACGTAAAACAAGTGCGCGCATCGTCTACATAGTAAACTACAAAATTCGCAAACGCAACAGTCCGCCCCCGCAGCTCCGAGTCGCTTCCCTTTTCCAGTTCCAGATCATGACTAGTAAGTGGAGTGGCAAATCATTAAAAAGCCGTTTCCTTCCTTGCCCATGCCCGTGTGCCTTTTCGTGGCCACGGGTACATGGTCGTATGGTTATATATTTGCACCGTTGGTACGCTCAGAGGCAGAGTTATTTGGCAGCCGTGGCGTTCTGGGCCTTCCAGTACGCCTTGCCCTTTGATCGCAGAGTCTTGAGCTGCTCGCGCGACTTGCCAGCCTCCTGCTGAGCGACTTCGCGGTACTTTGTCTTTTCTGAGTCGGGCAACGACTTCCACTCCTGGCCGACGACGCGGAACGTCTCCTGTGCGGAATCCTGAGAGACAGTGTGGTAGCGCTCCTTCAAGAAGAGCGTGTATGGCGTAGCGGCGCGCTTGGGCAGGCGGTCGTCGTGGATGAGGTGGGTGCGCCTCTTGTTCAGCTTGCGGCTGAGGCGGCGGCGGGCGAGGTTGGCCATGTAGATGGCCTCGGGAGGGTACGACTCGACCCATCGGCGGCGAGTCTCCTTGTTCATGGCCTGGTTGTCCTGGGCGACATCCTGGAGGCGCTGAAGAGGGAATACGTATTAGCAAGGGTACAGAACGACACAAGGCAGATCAATTAGCAAACACTTACAGTCTTCTCAAAGTCAGACAAGCTCTTGAAGCTAGCCGAAATACCCTTGACCTGCTCAACAAGCGTCTGTCCGCCAGAGGTAACATTCTGGGAGACGTAGACGGCCCAGGCGCTCTCGGGCTTCAGATCCGGGCCCTTGGACAGGGACATCTTGCGCAGCTCGCGGATCTCGGCCTTTTCCTTCTCCTCGGCCGTCAGAGGCTTCTTGGCCTTCTTGGCCTTCTTCTTGGGCGCGGCCTTCTTCTTGGTGGCCTTCTTCTTCGTCGCCGTCTTCTTCGCGCCAGTCTTCTTGGTTCCCTTGGCCGCCGCGGCCGGGAAGCGCACCCACGCCGAAGCGGTGAAGCTCCTGGCCACGGGAGCCAGGCGGCGCACAGAAACGGCACGGGGAGCAACAACCTGGCCAATCTTGGCCGAGGAGGTTACTGTCGTAGCCGACAGCGCCCGCCGAGCGGCAGTGCGGCCGATGAAGCTGAGCATTGTCGTTTGTGTGTGTGTTCAAAGAGCTGGGTAGGTGGAGCTATCTCCGTGAAAGTAAACAATCCCCAGGCGAAGGGTCGTATCGACGAAAATGCGGTGAACCGAGCGCGAAAGGTTGAAAATTCGATGCCGTCGAGCTGTCCCGGTCGTCGCAGATGCCAGAGATGCGGTAATTGAATGATAAAGAGGCGAGGTGCTGCGTGGTGGTGAGTGGTAGTTGGCCAGGAAATGACGAAGGCTGGGGGGTACGATCGAACGCGGATGACAGTCGCATGTCTCCTCCCCTCTCTTGCACCGCGAATTAATGGGGCTGGCCTCCCTGCCGTGCCAGGGACGATTGCGCTCGGTACCTGCGGTTTGCGGGGACCTTGGCCGAGCTAAAGGTACAGCTAGGCGAGGAGCTGCAGGGGTAAGAGCTCCAAGGTGTTTGGTACTTTAGGTCTGCGGGACTTTTGGCGCGTTTCTAGGTATCAGATACCACTCAACCTGAAGCTCAGCATGGGAGCCAATCACAGCTTCGTATTCATTTAGTCATCATCATGCACTGACGCTCGAACGACGCCGCAGGCTGCAGTGGGACGCGCGAACAACGACAGCTATCTACGTCGTCAAGGCCCATACGAACACCATCCCAATTCATCCAGCATCCCCATCTCCGCCCGCCGCTGCACCACCACAAGCCCTGCGAATTGCAATTCCTTTCGCAGCAGAAGCGGCATCTCCAACATTCACTCGCCCAAAGCCATACACACCTCGCTGTCCCCGAAACAAAGAGACCAGCACCTCCCATAATGGATCACCGACCACAAGCATGGGGCCGCGTACGTTGCATAGCCATCGCCCGCCGTCGTTGCATCAATTTGACCATACTAACCCATTTCACAGCCTAGAGACGACGTCTACTGCGCCTACGACAACTCATACATGTCCGACAAGGGGCCCAAGCAAAACACGCAGCAGCCCATTGTCACGGGTACCTCGGTGGTGGCCCTGAAGTTCAAAGACGGCGTCGTCATTGCCGCCGACAACCTGGCCTCGTACGGCTCCCTCGCCCGCTTCACAGACATTAAGCGCCTCAAGATGTTCCAGTCGAGCAGCGTGGTGGGCTTCAGCGGCGACATCTCGGACATGCAGTACCTGGACCGCCACCTGACGGACCTCGACATTGACGAGGCCTACAGCTCGCCCGACAAGCCGCGCCTCAACGCCGCCAACCTGCACCGCTACCTCGCCAAGCTCCTCTACAACCGCCGCTCCAAGTTTGACCCGCTCTGGAACCACCTCCTCATTGCGGGTCTCGACGACGACGACCAGCCGTTCCTCGCCGCCGCCGACCTGCTCGGCACCACCTACTCGTCGCCCTCGCTCGCCACGGGCTACGGCTCCATGCTCGCCCAGCCCATTATGCGCCGCCGCGTCCCCGACGAGGAGGCCGCCAAGACGCTCTCCCGCGAGGACGCCGTCGAGATTGTCCGCGAGTGCATGAAGGTGCTTTTCTACCGCGACGCCCGCAGCTTGGACTCGTACTCGCTCGCCGTCGTCACCAAGGACGGCGTCGACATGAGCACTGATGAGAAGCTGGAGAACCAGAGCTGGGCTTTTGCTGAGCGTATTCGCGGCTATGGCACGCAAACCGTCTAGGCTCGCAGTGCAGAGTTGGCTACGTGTCACAGGCGGAAAGGAAGTAGGGAGTCGCGTGGTAGTGGATGACCCAGATGGATAGTGGCCAAGAAAGATACACACAGTCCATATGAGCCATAGAATGATTTTTGTAACAATAGATATTCTACCTCTTTTGCATCCAGTCACTTTCAGGTCACATGGCATATACATTCACAGTGAAAACAATTAAATCAACATATAGACTTGAAACAATATATAGACTATCTGGCCGTAGCAAACATGGTAAACCAAGCCTTAGTGGCCGCTATGTAATCGCTAGGCTAGGCCGCTGCTATGTACCAGACAAAAGCAACCTGTCCTTCCATTACCAAAACAAAGGGCGTATACCACTATGTGATACGCCCGAGGTGCTATTTCCCTCTGTAAAATCCAAAATCCAATTTTCGCAGGAAGCCAACTCCGAACTGCAAAAAGACGGGTACATTATGGCCATTAGTCCGTAAAAGAGCGCAACAAAATCAACGTGTATAAAACTCCCAAGCCAGATAAAACCTCAGCCACGCACGTCACAGTAAACATGGCTTACTCGACAGTGACAGACTTGGCCAGGTTTCGGGGGAAGTCCACGTTAAGACCCTCCAGAACGGCGAGCCAGTAGGCAATCAGCTGCAGAGGGATAACGTTGAGGAGACCCTGGAGGCAGTCAACCGTCTTGGGGATCTCAATCTTCATGGCCTCGCTGGCATTGAACTCCTCGTCGGCAGGGTTGCAGATGACAATGGGCTTGCCACCACGGGCAATGACCTGCTGGTAGGCGTTGAGAGACTTGGTGAAGATGTCATCGCGGGTGAGAATCATGATGATGGGCAGGTTCTCATCGACAAGGGCCAGAACACCGTGCTTTAGCTCACCAGACATGACAGCCTCGCAGTGCAGGTAGGAGATTTCCTTGATCTTGAGGGCACCCTCCAGGGCAGTGGAGAACTGGCTGCCACGTCCAAGGAGCAGCAGAGACTTTTGGTTCTGGAACACCTTCTGGCAGAGATCCTTGATGGGCTTGTCAAGCTCGAGAATCTGCTTAATCTGGCCAGAGACCTCGCCGAGGCCCTTCATAATCTCCTCACGGCGCTCCTTCTTGGAAGCACGGTCCTCACTAAGTGACAGTGCAAACATGACCATGGCAATAAACTGGGAGGTGTAGGCCTTGGTGGAGGCGACACCAATCTCGGGACCAGCGTTGACGTGGACACCGCAGTGGGTGAGCATAGAGATGGAGGAACCGACGACGTTGACAATACCAACAGTCAGGGCACCACGCTCCAAGCAGTAGCGGAGAGCCATCAGAGAGTCGGCAGTCTCGCCAGACTGCGACACAAAGACGCAGGTGTCGTCACGGAAGACGGGTGCCTGTCGGTCGAGGAAGTCGGAAGCAAGCTCGACGGCAATGGGAATGTCGGTAAGCTCTTCAAAGATTCCACGGACAGCCATGCACGAGTGGTAGCTGGTACCGCAGGCAATGAAGATGATTCTGCGGCATCGGCGAATGGTGGAAATGTAGGCGCGGAGGCCACCGAGAGTGACGGTATTGTTGGTGGTGTCGAGACGGCCACGCATGGTGTTGACGACCGACTCGGGCTGCTCAAAGATTTCCTTTTGCATAAAGTGGTCAAACTTGCCCTTCATAATCTCCTGGAGCTCGAGCTCAAGGGTCTGGATGGAGCGGGTGTTGGAGCTGCCGTCGGCCTTCTTGAGACGGTGAATGTTGAGGGAGCCCTCGTGAATGTGGGCAATGTCGTCATCCTCGAGGTACAGCACCTTCTTGGTGTGCTCGACAATGGCCGACGGGTCGGAAGAGAGGAAGAATTCCGTGGGCATGGGCATGCCGTCATCGGTCATGAAGGCGCGAGACTGCGAGCGGTGGAGCAGGCTCTTATCGGCAGCACCGAGCAGGTTGTCAGTCGGGCTTAGGAGGCTGGCGGGGTTCTTCTTGATGGCAACATTGTGCGAGGCAGCCTCGGCGGGCAGGGCCGAGTTGTCGTCGGCGTACTCGACATCGACAAAGTCTACCTTCATGCGGCGCTCTGTCTTGACGCCAATGACGAGAGGCGAACCCTTGCGGGCAGCAATGACCTCGTGGGGGTAATGGACAGACTTGATGAGGACACCATAGGCACCCTCGAGCTCCTGGATGACAGCCTTGGCCAGATCCGTGAAGCCGATCTGGGGGTTCTGGTCGTACATGTACTTGGCGAGCTTGGCAATGCACTCGGTATCGGTCTC
The DNA here is from genome assembly GCA_003056585.1 of Lecanicillium sp. MT-2017a. Lineage (NCBI taxonomy): Eukaryota > Fungi > Ascomycota > Sordariomycetes > Hypocreales > Cordycipitaceae > Lecanicillium > Lecanicillium sp. MT-2017a. Next base: position 642,693 of record PXYN01000209.1, on the reverse strand, counting down.
AGTCTCAAACTTGAAGCCCTTGGTGGCGAGGAGGGTCTTCAGTTCCTTGTAGTTGGTGATGATGCCATTGTGAACGACGGTGAATTCGGAGGTGGGGTCAGATCTGGAGATTGGGTTAGTTTTAGCTTGGAAGCTGTGGGAAGTGCCGCGGAGGGCGTACCTGTGAGGGTGGCAGTTGAGGGTGGAGGGAGGGCCGTGGGTAGCCCAGCGAGTGTGGGCAATGCCGGCATGTGAATCAAAGATCTTGTTCAGGTCGACGTCGGACTCGTCAATGAGCTTCTTCAGCTTTGCAACCTTGCCCACTTCCTTGAAGGCAAGGACCTCTTTCTTCTTATCGCCATCAATGGCCAGGCCAGCAGAGTCGTATCCTCGGTACTCTAGACGGGACAGGCCTGAAGGGTTGTTAGCAGAGGTTAGGAAGAAGGGTGGTTTTGGAGGCTGGCATACCGTTGATGAGTGTATTGAGGATAAACTTGCGGTCCTTTTCGACCAGGTAGTTGATGTAACCGAAAATGCCACTGCAAAAGGCGCGGGTTAGCTGACGTGGATCCTGTGTGACGGTGAGCACCGCTTTCAAGGGTAGCTTCGGCTCCAAAGAGATCTGGGAAGGTGCTCGAGAAAGATGGCGGTTGAGCTTCCTACGTACCACATTGTGTCGTTTGGTGCTATAAAAACGAATGCCAAGTGCGAGGAACTAAAAAGGACGGCTGTGGAAGCTGCAGCAGGACAAACGACGAGGGTCGGTCAAGCTGCCGGAGGGGTATAAGAAGTATGGAGACGGCTCGGTAGGTGAGAAGGACGCTGGCAGAGCCCACTCGAAGAGGATCGTGGTGACGGGATAGATGGACGAGAGCAGAGGAGAGGAGATGAGCAGTTGTGAGAGAAGTAAACGGGCTTGGTTTCAGGAAAATGGGAGGAGGAGGGGAGGTGCAAGCAATATGTATTTACGTTCTTTTTTTACGCGGTGGAGGGCGGCCTGGGACTGGTCACTGGCCACTGGGGGAGGGGGGTGCGTGTACGAGGTACAGCTTTGCGTCGGCCGGCCACAGGCCAATGCCATCGACCTATCTGGCAGAGCACAAGCAACACAGGCACCAGAAAGGAGGCTTGGGGCTCAGCACCAAGTGGGGTTGGGGGACGCGAGAGAGGGGGGGACCCCGACCCCTCCAGGGGAGCTCTTCTCGGAGACGGGCAAGGGGGTTGCTGGGGACATGACGCCCGTTGCTACGCGTTGTATGGAGTAGGGACTATCTAGATAGTGAGCGGCTGACTGAGTGAATAAGTGAGTGAATGAATTGATACGTGGTGAATAACATGTATTGAATTGTAGGGGATTTATAATGAATTTTGCAGATGTATCTGCTCTTTTCCAGTGACTGGTGCACAGCTGCGAGATAGATCAGCCATCTGTACTCCGTACGAGCACACACTCTCGTACCGAGACCTGACCGCCTGGACACTTTTTGATGGGGGGGTACAAAGACCGGCCCAGGTACGTCACCGTGTCATGTCTGGCAACGCAGGCGAATCGAGACAGGCCAAGTACCTCCCTAGCGAGCACTGTCCACCCAACAAAGACATTCATCTGGCCTGTCCAGAGTCATCCCCTGAAGCCTAGTACCTACCTACCAGACGACATGAGCATGCCACGCCTACATGCATTGGCTTACTCAAGGCCCTGACCGCAAATATGACCCTTTTCAGAAAATCCATTACTAAACGTTGGCCAGCCTCATCAACATACGGCTACGCACAGTTACCACTTAGTTACCGGGTGTTGCTCCAAAGTACACAAGCGATGCCCGTTAGCCCATCTTCGTCATGGCAACCAACGGACAGCGGCCCTCTCGCCACTCTTTCCACCACCAGCGGTTTTTTACGAGCAGAGCCCCCAATGTTTAGCTCTACCAACAATTTTGCCGCTACTAACCTCCCTCGTGGTACCGGTAGTGCAAAAGCCGTCCCCGTAAAACGCGGGTCGCCCAGGCACCTTGAGACGCGCCACACGCCCCCCCTTCCCCCCCTCTGATCCCTAGCAACATGGGCTAGCAACCCGCTGGCTGCACGTCCCACACGAAACAGTGCCGGACGGCCAACCAGCCCGCCGGACTGCCGAAAGGCTTTTGGCGATGTGTATCTGTAGCGTGTGGACAGGAGAAATTCTATTAAAAAAATAGTTTTTACATTTTTATTGGCTCCCTTTCTCGTCTGTAAAGGAATTAATTTTCCTACACTGCCGTAGGTGCCATGTAGCGGGGCCTGCTCCATCCCCGTGCTGCATCACAGGCCAGAAACTGTCGTCATAACCTCGTGTTATCTGGCCCTGGCCCCCTGGCTCCAAAGCTTAAATCTTCTTCAGTATCGTACTGTACTGTACAAACTACTCGTACGGTCGTCAAGAAAACGGGCGTCCAAGAAAAAATTCCATACCTGGCCACCGTAAACCAAGCCCAAAAGAGATCGTCCACCCCCGTCCACATTCTCGGGCTCGCAAAGAACGCCGCCTAGCCGCTTTTCCACCACCCAGCACAGCCTCCGGCGGGCGGGCTTGTTTCCAAGAATAGCATCACCTTATTCCCCATTCTCACTGCCCGCTGCGCCCTGACAGAAACCCCAAACTCCCCCCCGTTGGCTTGTCTGTTCCTGCTTTTGCTTTGCAAATTCCGGCCAGATCCGGAAATGCACCTTTGACAGGCTTGCCTCTTTTGTTTCCGGGTTCGCCTCTTTGCCAGGGTGTGGATTCTTGGCGCGCAACACCCGTTGCTCGTAAACGGCCCCAGTAACACAATCGCATATGACGTACCTTGCGCTTCAAACACTCTCCAAAAGTACGAGAACATCTTCATGGCATAATGGTTATTGATGTCATAGTCTGTATTCTTTAGATGGCCCTAAATTAAAACCCCTTGATTCATCGCCGGCTATTTTCAGCATTCTTCTCAGCCCTAGCGGTGCCAATGCCTGCTGCGCCGCGTTATGGGCTGCCCGTGAGGCTGGAGCTGGCGCTCACCACGCCAGGACCCGTTTGACGGGCGTGTGGCTTACTCGTACATTTTGCGGGTTGAGGCTCTTTCAGCCTTGCTTAGTGAGTTGTGTCCAAAGTGCCAACGTTCTGGAGTTTATGGCTTCACTCGCCTTCACTCGGATGGAAAGGTCGCTTGTCGTTTACAGCTCGACGTATGCACAGCTCGTTCAAATCACCAGTTCACTCTTCTCCGTACTTGTTGTAGTCCAACGCCAACTTGGTCTTCTTCTTCGCCTACTCTCGAGTAGCTAATATACAAGTATTACACTCCTCTATGCCTATCCTCCGTGATCCGTCTACAGCTTCTGGTACTCCAGCTTGCCCTCCAACTTCTTCGCCTCGGCCATCTTGCGCACAGCCTTGTTGAAATCGTCTTGGTTAATCGACTCGCGGTAGTCCTTGATGGCAAACAAGCCGCTGTAAACACTCTGTTAGCTCAACCCCTCGTAAATCACTATCGGGCAAACTTACGCCTCCGTAACAACGTTTCTCAAATCAGCGCCGTTGAGGCCGTCGCTCATCTTGACCACGCTCTCAAAGTCGATATCGCCATCCACCACGACACCAGCGGCGTGAATCTTGAGAATCTCGAGGCGGCCAACCTCGTTGGGCAGCGGAATCTCAATCTTTCGGTCCAGACGACCCGCACGCAGCAGCGCCGGGTCCAGGGTGTCGGGTCGGTTGGTTGCCATGATAATCTTGGTCTTGCCGAGATAGTCAAAGCCGTCCAGCTGGTTGAGGAGCTCCATGAGCGTTCTTTGAATCTCTCGGTCAGCACTGGTGCCCTCTGAGAATCGTCTTCCGCCAATGGCATCAATCTCGTCCATGAAAATAATGCAAGGCTCGTGCTCCTTTGCGTAGCCAAACATTTCACGAATCAGTCGCGCTGATTCACCGATATACTTGTCGACAATGGCCGAGGAGACAACTAGATATGGTGGTCAGTAACAGCGGTGCATGGTAGCAGCTCTCTAATGGTACTCACCCTTTAGGAAATTCGTCTCCAAGCTGCAGGCAACGGCTCTCGCCAGCAGAGTCTTTCCAGTGCCAGGGGGTCCGTAGAGCAAAACACCCTTCGGGGGCTTGATGCCCACGCGCAGGAAGAGTTCCGGGTTCTTCAGTGGCAGCTCAATGACCTCTCGCAGCTCGCGAATCTGGTCATTCAGGCCACCAATTCCCGCAAAGCTGACCTGGCCGGGGTCCTCCAGAGACATGTTGTATACGAGCGGGTCGACTTCGCGTGGCAGCATGCGCATGATTGTGAGCGTCGTCATGTCGAGGGCAACGCGGGTGCCCTGCTTCAGCTTAACCTTGTCGACCTTGGATCGGCAGCCGACGACATAACGGGGGCCGGACGAAGCTTTTACAATGACTAGATGATAGGGAAACGATTGTCAGTACGTGCGCCGTGATGGCCTTGCCTCCTTGTGAAGCTCCTCGTGCAGATGCTTACATCTCTCCTCGTCCAGCTGCTTCAGGACTTCGCCGATGATTTGTCCCACGCTCTGCAGGGCCTTGATGTTGTCTTCTGTGCGATTAAACTCTCTTTCCAAATCCTTAATCTCTATCCGCAGGTTCTTCAGCTTGGCCTCCCACTCGCGAGACTCGATGAGCTTGGCTCGGTACGAGTTGAGGGCGGCCTGGCGCTCTTCTTCCGGCGTCATGGTCGCGTCTCTGATGGCCTTTTTTTATCTCGATTGGGGTGCTGCAGTGTCCGATTCCTTTATAAACGCAACTTCGACGCTTCTTGTCGTGTGGCGAGGTCGTTTGGATCGGCAATGTCTGGATGCAGCGGAATCGTGGTGCTAGGTTGGGTTGCGTAGTGACAACGAGCTTACCTCACCTGCTGCAGCCTTGACCGCGCCAGTTTGCCGCGAGTGGCCAATGGGCGGCACGGCTGAAGGTCGGGCCAACTCCACTGCCGCCCTGGTATGGCTATGTTCTCTGTGCCTTGATGATAGCCAGAAAATAAGCCAAGATTTATAAATGCTATACAAAAAATTATTATAATTGATAGCGAAATGCTGTTTATTTTCCAAATGCTTTAAAATGGCAAAATTGCATGATTGGTTCAAATCGCTATAGTGAAGTCGTCAGTCAAATACGCAGTCAGCACTCTCAGCACTCCAACAAAACAATACAACAGAGATGCAAGCACTATAATTTAAATAATTTGTTGATTGATTAAACACATCCCGTTATAACGCCTCTAACCAGTGTTAATGCCTGGATTAACTCCTTGGGAATCTCAACTGTCCCTTGACAAGGATCTCTCAGGCAGAAAGAAAATCGTACAAAATTCATAAAATGCCATTCGCAATGCATTTCCAGTCAGAGAGCTCGCGCTCAAACCTTGCCCTTTTCGGGACTCTCAGTTGCCTTGGGTTTGTCGTCTCCCTTCTTTGGCTCACCCTCGGCGTCGAACCCAAGAGCATCCAACTCCCGGACCAACTCGTTAATCTTAATAACCTTGGCAATCTGCTCCGGAAGCAGACCCTCGCCCTGTTCCTTTTTATTCTTGAGGTCCTTGGCCTGTTTCAATTTCTTCTTCAGGCCACGGGCCTTCTTCTCCCGCTCCACCTCGAGATCAACCTTGTCCTCTTTCGGCGGCTCTTCCTGCTTGGGATTGTCGTCCGCCTTTGCCTTTTTACGAGCCTCGCGCCTCTTTGCGTTCTTATTGCTTGCTGTTGATGATTCTGCCGCAGGCTTCTCTGGTTTCTCTGGTTGCTCGTCCTTGAGGCCCGTGGTGCCTGGGACGCCCATGCGCTTGGCTCGTTCGCGAAACGAGGCGGCGGTTCTATTCCTGTATAATTCGACATCCTCCTGCGGTCGGTAGCCGGGACGGATCTTGATTGCCTTGCGAGTGCTTCCGTCTGCTCGGGTAGACTCGGGGATGTGCCGTTCGCCGCTGACCGCGTCGGTGACGATTCCCGAATTCGACGCGGTCGCCATGATGAGCCGGGTTGTCTTGGTTGCTCTTGTGGAGAGGTGTCGTGTGCTTCGAGGCGGCGAATCGAGGGCAATGAGTGTGCGAAGCAAAGCGTAAAATGCGCAGAAATGCTTTGCCGGCGATATATGCGCGGAATGGGCAACACTTCGTACTATGCGTTGTAGTAAATTTGAGCCAACTTTGCGACGAAACTTGCGAAAGAGACATACGAGCACATGCGTGGGGTTGCCGGCTGCCCCACATTGGCTGCAACTCACGGCGATGTCTAAACTCGATGCCATCTATTCCAGAAATACAGTTATTTTTCAACTAGTCATGCTTTTATAGAGTATTTTTCTTGGCCAAACTCTATTATAAATGGCCAAATGTACGATATTTCCCAAAATATTTCATCCGCCGTATCCAGCGTTGTGCGACCAAAGCAGGGACGCTCGGCCCTCATAGTGCATCGCCTCGTACCTTTTTTTGGTTTCTTAGCTATTCAATACGAATATTTTATCTAAATCTAGCTCGAATAATTAAATTATAATTCAAACTCAGCTGCAAACTGCTTTATACATTGTCCGCGTAGACGGGTGCCGCCGGATTGGACGGTGGATCCGTTGCCGAGCACCCGGCCAATCAGCAGTCAGCTAATGCCCAGTGCAAACACTTCCCGAATTTCCCTAGGAACAACTTACCTTGAATCCCGTCACAACAGCTCCTCTACTCGCCCAAAGCCCGCCAACAGGCCCCCGACTGATCGACCACAATTCAAAAGTGCTCAATCGCACCATATATTCATCATGGTAAGCCATCATAGCCCTCCAATCGCCGTCTGCGATCTCACCAGCTAATGCCGCATCCCACAGCTCTACAGGCAAGTCGACTATCGCCAACCGACGACGACGCATCGACCGCGCATGCTAACACGGCAGGAATCACAGCGCCATCTTCCGCAACAACTACACCATGCTGGCCGCAGTCTTTGGTGCCGGCTTCGCCTTTGAGCTGTACGCACGACCCGACCCCGATCTGCCGACCGCGACACGATGCTAACCACGCGATACAGGGGTTTCAACAGCACCATGAACAAGATCTGGGACAACAACAACCGCGGCGTAAGCTAATTACTGTCAGCTATCGGCTATGCGCAATTGCTAACGGATTCTGCAGCGTCAATGGAAGGACATCCGCCACAAGTTCATCGAGGAGGAGGACGAGGAGTAGAGGCAACATCGGATAGAATTGGGTGGGAGGAGAGTCCTGTAAACTTGTACAAAATCATTTCAGGCGAATAGACGTGGCGAATTTCAATATTTCGGACAGTTGCTCTTCTTGTCTTGCTCTGTGCATGTGTCCCAGCGAGGCTTTCCGGGCGGTATTCCAGCTCACGCTCGCGGCAAAGAAGACGGAATACGGCCAGCAAAATGCGACTGAGCATTTGCCTTAGTGAATGTACCTGTGAATATTAAATACTGCCAAAAACAAAGGGGAAATGCGTTGCTGGCTGCAATTGTGCATCATAGACTGGTGTCACTGGACCAGCGGTGCTGCCGCACCTTCTCCGCCATAGCCGCCCCCATCACCTAATACCAGACAGCTCGGCCAGCGCATCAGCGCCGTATGAAACTACCACCCATGTATCCCACCTTTATCAACCTCCACCTGCCACAATTTACCACGAGACTATAGATCGGTAGCACAACGGGCTCCTTTCTCCTGTAACGTTCCCCTTGTTTTGTAGCACCGACTCGGCCTGCCGTGCCACGGATTTTCCACCTCCGAGTCACTTGCCTGTGGGACTCTAGTCTCCAAGAGCTCCATCGTCCCCGCCACAACGACGTCAACCTGCCAGACCACATCAAAGCTCTGCATCTGGCGGCCCTGAATCACAGAGCTTGCTCTCCCAACCACACTAGAGACACAATGATAGCTTGAGATATGGAGCAACCGATGTCTACGCAAGAGCAGCAGCTCTGCCAGCTGCTGGCGGACCTCCCCGAACGCTTCGATTACCGCTTCACCGATGAGGCCCGACGAGAGCTGCTGCGCAGCCTGTTTTGGTCGCTGGCAGGCGGAAAGCACGAATACATGCGACTCTTCTTCCCCGATGGCAACCTGACCGACTCTTTGAAGCTTGGCGATGCGCAGGGCGCCGTCGAGGGCGCAGAATATACCGAAGCCGCACGTGGCAAACGATGCGGGCACATCTTCAAGCCAGGCGAGGCATCTTACATGTGCAGGACTTGCGGCACTGACGATACGTGCTGCCTGTGCAGTAAATGCTTCGAGTCGACCGATCACACGGGCCACATGGTCCGCATACAAATGTCCGTTGGCAACAGCGGTTGCTGCGACTGCGGTGACGACGAAGCATGGCGGTCACCGTTGTTCTGCACGATTCACTCCGACGTTCACGCTGGTGCGGAAAAGGGCAAGGCCCGAGATACGGCCGGGCTACCCGAAGACCTTTCGACGAGCATACAGATGACGGTTGGTCGGGCATTCGATTATATATGCGACGTGATTTCCTGCTCGCCCGAGCAGCTCCGCCAGGCAAAGACAAAAGACTCTATCGAAAAGGACGAAGAAATATCTAGACTGTCGTCGCCGTACTACGGATCCAATTCGAAAAAATGCGAGGAATTCGCCTTGATTCTATGGAACGACGAGAAGCACACGGTACAAGAAGTCGAGGACCAGGTTGCTCGCGCCTGTAGGAAGACTCGCCGTATGGCCGCCCGGGATGCCTGGGAAACTGATGCCATTGGCCGCAGCCTGCTAAAATATGGCTCAAGCATCGACGAGCTACTGCGAATGTCCAAGATTCTTGAAGCAATCAGGATTACCGTGACCATTCGATCGGCGAGAGACACGTTTCGCGAGCAAATGTGCGGCGCTCTTGTGGAATGGATGAGTGACATTTCCGGCTGCAGTGTTGCAAGCGACCATCAGATTCTTCGGCGAACAGTGTGCGAAGAGCTTATGAAGCCATGGAGACAGGGCAGCTCTGCAACGCACACACTCGGCCTGATTGACGACGAGGACGAGGACGACCAGATGATGGAGAATAGGAGCAGGCGATATGGAATGAGTGCCCAATTTATTCTTGCTCTGCAAGCTGCCGGTCGCGAAGTCATCGTTGAGGCGGATGACGATGAAGATGATGACCTAGAAGACGCCGATGATGACGACGAAGTTGTCGTTCTAGAACGAGACGAAATGGACGAAGATGACAACGCTTCTCGCAGCTCCATGGGCGAAGGCGGCGACGATGACGCTGATGACGCTGACGACGATGAAGATGTCATGATGGTCGACGCAAGAGGAGATGTTGGCGACTTGAATATGAACTGGAGTCAGACGTCAGACCAGGCTTTAGAGGAAGACGAGGCCACCATGGCAGGCTACCCTCCACCGCCACCTCCGCCTCCTGCGCAAGCTGGGTCTCAAGCCAGCGGCCAAGCTGCTGGACAAGAAGGAGACGGCACTCCATCAGATTCGGACGCTGCTGTTGAGCCTGTGGCGGCCTCAGCCATGTATCCCAAGGCCAACTTGGATATCCCGCAGACTCCTGGAAAAACTGAAAAGCATACCGCCAGGCCTGGGCCGTATTGGGTCGAAACCCCGACGACGTATACGCAGCTTGAAAATGTCCCGCCCGCCGAAGACGTATTTCAGCGAGTCCGCCTCGATTGGCTCCTCCTGTTTGATCTCAGAATGTGGAAAAAGACCAGGAATGATTTGCGCTCGCTCTATATTTCCACAGTGGTCTCGGTTCCCGAGTTCAAGCGTGTGCTGGCCTTGAGATTTTCGAGCCTATATACTATACTTGCGCAGCTATTCCTGGTGGGAGACCGAGAGCCGGATCATTCCATCATCAACTTGTCGCTGCAAATGCTTACCACGCCTTCCATCACAGCCGAGGTTGTGGAGAGGGGCAACTTCCTGAGCTCCCTGCTGGCAATCTTGTATACATTTTTGACCACCAGACAAGTCGGTCATCCGTGGGATGTCTCCCCAGACGCCGTCCTGGGATTTGAGAGCGGCTCCGTCACAAACCGTCGCATGTATCACTTCTACCAAGACCTGAAATATCTCTTCGGATCGCCCCATGTCCAGGAAAAGGTTCGAAGCGAACCCCGATATTTGATGCAGTTTCTCGACTTGGTGAAGCTGCACCAATGCATTGGCCCCAATGTCCGAGCTGTGGTCGAACACGTCGAGTATGAAGCCGACTCGTGGATCACTGCATCGCTCGTGACGCGGCAGATTAACCTCCAGGCGCGCAATTTAACCGACGCATTCCGGGACTGCCCTGCAGACGAGATACACCATCTGCAGCGCGCCATTCGGTTTACCACAAAGACGGTCATTCTGAACTCGATTGGCGCAGATCGCGCGAGGTTCAAACAAGCCGAGATTAAAGATGAGATTCAGTTCAAGACGGTCAGCGACTTTGAATTCGACCACGAGGCGTCTTCGTACGATGTCGTCAAGTTTGTCGTGGAGAAGGACCCTATCAGCTTCCATCATGCGCTGCATTACACGCTTTCTTGGCTTATTGAATGCGGAAAAGGTCTGCCCGCCTCGAACGTGCGGACTCTCATGACGTTTACCCTTCAGGACCTCAAGGCAAAGCCAACGTTGATGGGTAAGCCATTGCTGCCAAAGAAGGACTACTCGCCAGAGGACTTTTTGATGGCGGCATTCGACTATCCCCTGAGAGTGTGCGCCTGGCTGGCCCAGATCAAGGCCAACATGTGGGTACGAAACGGAATAAGTCTGCGACACCAAGCCAGCACGTATAGAGGTGTAGGCCAAAGAGATGTATCGCACCATCGGGACATTTTCCTGCTACAGACGGCAATGGTGGTGTGCAATCCAAGCCGAGTCCTTGCATCCATTATTGACCGCTTTGGCATGGACGGCTGGGTCAAGGGCATATTCGAGCTCAAGCCAGAGGCTCAGGATGACAATCAACATCTAGATGTTGTAGAGGACATGATTCATCTACTCATTGTTCTCTTGAGTGATAGGACGTCGTTGATCTCGGCAGAAGACGAGCCCAACTCGCGCCAGCTAGCCATGAGACGCGACATTACCCACGTTCTCTGCTTCAAGCCTCTATCCTTTAACGAAATTTGCAACAAGCTTCCTGAAAAATACCAAGAACAGGAAGATTTCCACAACGTGTTGGATGAAATGGCCACGTTTAAACCGCCAGAGGGCGTCTCTGACGTTGGCACCTTTGAGCTACGCCCCGAGTTCATTGAAGAGATTGATCCATACATTGCACATTATAACAAGAACCAGCGAGAAGAATCCGAACTGGCATATCGCAAGAAGATGGCTAAAAAGACGGGCACCACGGCAGAGGAGATTGTTTACGAGCCAAAGCACCGGCCGATACCATCCGGTCTTTTCCAGCATCTTGGGCAGTTTACCACCACAGGCATGTTTGCCCAAATCATTTACTACTCGCTGCTGTACCCGTTGACGGCTCCACGCTACACACCGTCGGTTCCTGCAACAAGGCTGGAGACGTTTTTGCAAGTCGTCCTGCACCTCATCTTACTGGCTATTCGCGAAGACACGACCACCGAAGAAGACATGATGGCAGAGTCGCCCAATTCTTTTGTCAGCATTGCACTCAGCCGCCCGTCCAGAGGCAGCTTCATGCCTGACGCCAGCAACGCGAGGACAATTGTCTCTCTACTCAATATTATGTCTACCAAGGAGGAGTTCAAGGCCGCGCAGCCCAAGATAAGCCTTGTTCTCAAGCGCTTGAAGCAACGACGTCCCCACGCCTTTGAATCGGCCTTTGCCCACCTCGGTATCACCGTTGATCGAATCAATACATCCTCGCCAGCCAACACATCTGCAGAGGAGGAGAAGGAGCGACGCAAGAAGGCCGCGTTGAGCCGTCAAGCAAAGGTCATGGCCCAGTTCCAGCAGCAGCAAAAGAGCTTCATGGAGAATCAAGGCGAGATTGACTGGGGCTCCGACCTGGAAGAGGATGAGGAGTTGGAGCAATCGGAAGATCGCAAACATGGCTGGAAGTACCCCACTGGAACCTGCATTCTCTGCCAGGAAGAAGCCGACGACCGCAAGCTCTATGGCACCTTTGCATTGCTAAACGAGAGCCGCATTCTCCGCCAGACCGATTTCGAGGACCCTGACCTTGTCCGCGAGGCATCTCAGACGCCGTGCAATCTGGATAGATCTGCTGAAGACATTAGACCTTTTGGCATTGCCCGGGAAAATAGAAAGATGGTGGAAAAGATCAACTCCCAGGGCGAGCCATTCCTCGCGGAGCGCCAGACGATTGGAAAAGGCTTCAATGGCAAGTTTGCGCGCGCCGGGCCAGTGGCGAGCTCTTGCGGGCACATGATGCACTACCGCTGTTTTGAGCAGTACTATGAGGCTACTAGCCGCAGACACACTCATCAGATTGCAAGGCATCATCCGGAAGACACGCGACGGAACGAATTCGTTTGCCCGCTGTGCAAGGCTCTAGGAAATGCCTTTTTGCCAATTGTCTGGAAGGGGCTCGAGGAGTCTTATCCTAGCTACCTGCAGCCTACGGATATGTTTGAGGAGTTCTTGGCCAAGCAAATGAGTTCCGCATACTGGCTTGGGGGAAGCAAAGCCCGTGAATCGAGCGAAACGAATCTGCCCGACCTTGACACTCCGAGCCTCCCAGGTAGCCTTGTCGAGACGCTGATTCACCCGCACCAAACCGGCGAATCATTTTGGGGTCTCGATGAGCCCGAATCTCTAGGCGCCCCAGGCAGCTCGTCAGTAGCAGCGGCGGCATCGTCAGACTCGGCAACTGGCCAGGGGCCAGGCGGTGCAAACTCGCAAATAGTCATGGAACTCATGGTCGCATACCGCCGTCTCAAGGACACCCTTCGCGTCAACGACATGGATTCTCGATCGATTATGGACACCAAGGCCGACAACGTGGACGAAATACACTCTTCTGGAACGCTCGTGCAGGCAGTTGGATACACCATTTCTTCAGTAGAGATTCAGCAGAGAGGTATCGAAGGTCAGCCTGGAATGACTCTGCTGGAAAAGATTCCGGAGCAAGTCTTGACGCACTTGCGCATTCTGTCGGAGACGGCGTCGTCTTTCCTGTCTGTGGCCTCGCGCCGCCCCGCGTCGGCAGGTCGCATTGAAGCAGAATTTAGCAGAGACGCCGAGAGGCAGCACTGCCAGCTCTTCATGTCGCGATACTTTGGCACCGGTACTACCCACGCGAGACGGCCCTTGGATGTATACCCCCCACTACTCAGCTTGGATCCGTTCATCTTCTTGGTCGAGTGCGCCTACGGCTTCGTGCCTGCTCAAAAGGCAGAGATTGCTCATGCCCTGCGACTCTGTTACTTGGCCGAGCTTGTCAAGACGGTGTTCCACATGGGCCGGAACATGCCAAAGGAGATGTGGGAGGAGACCCTCGTAAACCGCCAGACGCAGGATCCTGCCATGAACAATTTTGCCGAGTTTGCCCTTTGCGTCACCAACTACGCAACCGAGTTTGAGGCGCTGAACCTTCCGGAGAAGAAGAGTGAGGCCAGGCAGACTGGTTTCCAACAGCCGGGAGTCGATTCTCTTGAGGGCTGGTATACCTTTGCCAAGAAGTATGCCCTGACCTTTTTGCGAAAGTCTGTCATCTTCCTTTACGCCAAGTATGGCGTCGACTTTAATAGTCACGTTTCTCCCATTCCAGATGCAGACGAGCTTGACCGACTGACAGAGGTTCTAAAACTGCCGTCCTTTGACGAGATGTGCGCGGCACTTACGCCCAATGCTGGCGCGTGCGGCTGGCCAGAAACTACGCAGGCATTGGTATCTGGATGGGTCAAGCATCAAGTCATGTGGCCGCGAGCATACCAAGATGTCCCGCGATCCGCCATGATGAGCCACCCAGGCATCTTTGAGCTGATTGGACTGCCAAAGACTTATGATACTTTGATTGAGGAAGCAACCAGGCAGCGATGCCCAACGACTGGCAAGGACCTGACAGATCCGGTTATTTGCCTCTTCTGCGGCGACCTCTTTTGCAGTCAAGGCACCTGCTGCCAGCGAACGGACCCATCCGACAGACAATCCACGAGGCTTGGAGGTGCCCAGCAGCACATGCTACGGTACGTAATTGCAGCGACTATACACGTATGATTTGTACTAACTGAAGACAGGTGCCAAAGTAACATGGGCGTTTTCCTCAACGTTCGCAAGTGTGGCATCATCTACCTCTTTCGACGGTCGGGTTCGTTTACTCCGGCGCCTTATATCGACAAGTACGGCGAGACGGATCCTCAGCTGCGCCATGGACGACAGCTATTCTTGAACCAGAAGAGATATGACTCTATGATACGCAACACGGTGTTGAATCATGGCGTGCCCAGTCTCATCAGCCGAAAGCTGGAGGCAGAGATTAACAATGGAGGCTGGGACACCTTGTAAAGTAGAAGTATTGGGTTGGGCAGCTTCGAGTTATTTTTACGATAGACATTACCAATGATTGCTTTGATAGAATTTGAATTGATAAAAATTGAGGCAATATACCTTTTACGCTGCAAGTCAGTACAGTGCGCGTGTACAGTGTATGTGCCACTGGCACGGTGGATAAGGCGACCTGGGCGGCCAATCAAGGGAGAGCAACGGGCTTTGACTGCCACGGCGCGCGTCCAACCGTGGCTCGACACCCTTCTTCATTCTCAGCATTCACGACGACATTGTGCGACGAAACCACGGTTTCCCAGTCCCATCTGCCAAAAACGAGCTTTGACTTTTACCACATAGACAAAGCCATTACCGCGACTGTTGGCAAAGCACGATGCCTCCAGGTCGTCGGTCCGGCCGCGCCGCCGCAAAGCGGGCCGCCGCTGCTCTAGGTACGCTTTTTCTTTTGGTTCGCGCCAGCCAGGCCGTGGATTCCACCTACTGCGATTTCGCAAATCTGCCATAACTGCCTACCTGGTGCTTTCTGTCGAGTGCTGCGCGCTGCGAGCTGATTCCCCCTGGATCCCTTGCTGCGTGGTGACGACAGAAAAAATCCTAGGCCTTGAAAATGGCACCGCGACAAAGAGTTCGTCTCAGGCTAACGAGGAGTTCGAAACCTACAGAGAGCACGCCCAAGAGCTTTGCCGACATTGACGAGCCCATGCCCGATGCCGATGTTACGGAAATGTCGGAGCTCGCGAACCGCGACGACGAAAAGGACGAGGACCACAAAGAGGAGCCAGACAATGACGAAGACGGCGATGGCGACGACGCAGATGACAAGGGCAAAGCCGACGAGGCGTCAGAAGCTTCGGTAAAGGCGCCAACGCCGCCCCCAGAACGACCCGTCTTCAAGAGGAAGCGACTGGGCCGCCCGCCAAAGCACAAGCCGCCTGGCTGGGACGGCATGATTGAAGTCACAGAGGAGGAAATGAATACGCCGCGACGCCGTGGCCGCGGAGGCTGGAGAGGGCGAGGCGGTCGTAAGGGCGCGCCGCCACCAAAGGCTGAGCAGGTGATTGACGCCGAGGGCACGATTGCTGAGATTGCCGACGACGAGTGTGTGCTGCCTCCGGACCCCGAGGGCGAGACCAAGGTCGACAAGCTGGGCAACCTGGAAGGCGGACGCGACTACCGTTGCCGAACGTTTACCGTCTTGGGACGCGGCAGCCGGCTCTACATGTTGTCCACGGAGCCTGCGCGATGTGTGGGTTTCCGAGACAGTTACCTATTCTTCACGAAGCACCGAAAGCTGTACAAGATTATCGTCGACGACGATGAGAAGCGCGACATGATTGAGCGCGACATCATCCCCCACTCATACAAGGGCCGATCGATAGGTGTCGTCACTGCTCGATCCGTCTTTCGCGAGTTTGGCGCCAGAATCGTCGTCGGTGGCCGTCGCATCATTGACGACTACAATGTCGCCCTGGCCAAGGCAAACGGCGCCGTCGAAGGCGAGCTTGCGGATCCAAACGACCGCATCATCCCCGGAGAGCCGTACAACAAGAACCAGTATGTTGCCTGGCACGGTGCCAGTGCCGTGTACCACACGAATGTGCCGTCGGTGCCCGACCCGACTGCAAAGCCGGAATATAGAAAGCGCCGCGTCAATGTTAACGACACCAACTGGATGTTGGAGCACGCGCGTGAAGCAAGGTAAGCACCAACCTCAAAGCACCATACAGGCATCCAGCTAACCTGAATCTAGCACATTTAACGCGGCCATTAATGCAATTCGCAAGGTCAACAATAACGGCGTGTATGACATTCACACCAACGTCATGCAGTACCCAGCCACTATGCAGCCGACGCTGGCGCGCATAGAGCAAATATCTCCCGACGAGGAAGACGCAGCCAAGGGCCATATAAAGTTCCCGCCGGTACCGTACAAGACGGCGAGAAACTTTCTGGTCACAGACACGTACCTGTATAGCCCTGTTGGTCTCACACCCGCCGCGGCGCAGGACAGATCGGACCCGGCCGACTTTTTGGCCACGTTTAACGGGCTGAGCGCCGTCTCGGACGACATCAAGAACCTGTTGCCGCCAGAGTGCCGCACGGCATTTGACGCGGCCGTGGACCGGGACGCAGAGTGGAAGCAGCAATGGGGCACCGAGGGCGAAAAGACGGCGCGGCGCATGCCTATTATCGACAAGGCTATTGTCCCGTACAGCATGGCATCGTAGTGGGTGCGCAGAAACGGGAAACGAGCCAACTAGATGTCGGTGACTGCAGCGTTGGTTTGGAGCAATTTAGATCCTGTGTATAATAACGAGGACTGCCCTGTATGGGCTTGGAGGACTGGCGTTGGGGCTGATATTAGGAATTATGGAATGGAGATGATATTGCATCAATAATGCCTTTTACATGAAATGTGACGCGATTAACCGGATTGAACGTAAGCTTTTATTTTGTATTGTTACAGTCTACTCGTGAAAATGGCAGAGTAGATGGGCAGAGCAGCACTCTGCCCACGGGATATACTGTTTCCCCATGGTGGTATAGTATCTTGTGCCAGGTGGGTATTGGCATTGTGTCTTCCTCCGTCGCTCGTCACACGCATCTCCATTTCAACTTCAAGACCGCGCAGTACTATGCGCACTCTTTCGATGTAACGCGCATCCCTTCGGCTCCATCTCGAAATCAACCGTCACTTGCTCCCTTTCTTCGTTTTGTTCGCTTAAGCGGCACCGACGAGGATGTTGTTGATGGGAATGTGGACTACACATTGTCAGTATTCTACTCTGCCATCCAGCAGGCGTATCCAGTATAAAATGAAGCGACATACTCAGCTTGACAACGAAGCCAACGGTACCCATGGCGACGAAACCCATGGCAATAGCCTGGGAGATCTTGATGAATTCCTTGCGGTCAGCTGTCCACACGCGCGCAGTTAGCACTCAATCCATCATTGTGAGCAATTCCCACTGCTCGTATCCCATAATTGTCCGTGGGACTCACGCTTCTGGCACTTGTTCATAAACTGAACACCCTCCTTGACGAACTCACGGGGAACGTCAATGAGGCCCTCGACGCTGTCTGACATTGTGGCGGATGTGGTGATTTGTAGGGGAGAGGGGTATTAAAGAAGGAGCGGAGGGAATTGATGGCGTTGCGGATGCGAAAAGGAAAGGGAATCGGTCGCGATGTTGGGGTGTGAGGTTGGGTTGGAGATCGTGGGAGAGAGAGGCACAAGACAAGGCGTAGCTGGCCACAAAGGAGAGTCCCCCAATTTCGCTGGCTGCGCACGCTGTGAGTGGCCACGTCGCTTCCTCCACAGAGGGACAAGGACAGGCTGGGGGAGAGGTGATGTGGGTCCTGGTCACGTGTGTTGGAGGTTGACATGGGCGAGAATGGCGAAGAAGGCACGGATGAGAGATTGGATATGAAATTATGAAATTCTAAGATGCTTATGAGTATGTATTTATGATGATCTGTAAGTAGATATATGCGTTGTGTGCCTTGTGGTCAGTGTATGTTGCTATGTTGGTGCAACCATGGGTGTAGTTTGTAAGATACTGAATTGGCGGCTTGTGAATATATGTGAAAGTATGACATGTGGCCGATAGAACGACTATGACACAGAATTGAAATTCAAAGACCGTGAAGTACTATTTACAGATAACAATACTGGCAATAAATCACAAGTATGATCAATTTGACCACCATAATACCCGCCAGCGCCTATCTGCAGTTGTGTTGACATGTCGCGTACAAGCTACCCTATACACCTCTCGATTTTCGACACCCGTATTCAGCCGTGATACTTCATCCATCGCCAGCACCAAGCGACGCAAATCATAGAGAAAGCGGTTTTCCCACAGACTACATTCAACTACAGCACTGTAAATCGTCACCAACTAATTTTCAAACACTCTTTCAAATTTTATAATTTTTGTTATGAATATTGAGACCGTCCCAGCGCAGATTACAACAACACAGTAGCCCATTAAAGACAGCCTGCTCCCCAAATCTGCAGGTAAGCGGAGAAAGCGACACCCATTCACGGAAAGCAATCAGAAATGCCCCCAGAGGGCGCCATGCGTCACCTGAACGCCGACTGCCGTTGCCACCCAGGCAAAAAGGCATGAAATCCAGAAGCTCCTGAGTGTTCTTTTTTTCTGGCGCATAGCCGGGGTGTGTGGTCCCGCCATAGCGGTACGAGTACGGTATACAAAAACTGTGGTACGGGTACAGGAGAGAAACCTGTGTTTGCAAGATCTGCCTCGATGACATGCCACAGCAATCTACATAGTAACTGGAAGCCTACAGGTAAATTAGCAGCTGCGTTTCGACCTCACCAGACCCAAGTGACGCACACACGTTGCTCGAGTCACTTGGCTAGTTGGGGCGATAACCCAGGCACATATTGGAATGCAAGAGGGCAGGCTAGGCGGATATGGCGCCTCTATCCAGCGCAGCCGTAGTGCTTTTACTCACTAGAGGAGTGTGCCAGTGTGATGCGCAGAGTCATTTTCAGGAACGTAGGTTTCGAAACTTGTTCTTTACAGTACTATCCCTTGACGTTCCGTATACTTGGCTGCGTGGAGTGGTAGCCTGCAAGTGGGATGCCGTACCCTTTCTCATGACGCGGCCATCGGGTGACTGAAATGAAGTTTGCACTTGCAAGGCTTGGAAGCTCTCAGGTAGCCGCGGTATTGCCTATATCGCCACCTTGGCCCGCTGTGACTTACATTGCCCTCAGGACTCGTACTGCTCTGACGTGTTCGGTGTGAAGGACAAGGCTGCTACCCCAGAGTGAGAGTCACTGCGTGTGACTGTGACTGCACCACCCTTTGTCAACGAGTAGGCGATACGGAAAAACAAAAAGAAGTAACTGCCAAGCCTACCACAGTCAATCCCAAGCATGGTACATAGCCAATCGCCCTAAAGGCAAAAAAAAAAAGCCTGACCCGTCGCTTACTTTATGTCAGTGACGCTGCTGAGGAACATCCGACGCCCCCGCGCCACCGCTCTCCCCGCCCCCGTGATGGGATGGGCAGAAAAAGAAGGGGACATATGGCGTCGTCATTGGCTCAGCTGCACCATCCAATAGGCTACCTCGTTGCTCGTTTCGGCCGGTTGGTACAGCCGCAAGGGAAGGGAGGGTATTTTTTTTCCCGCTTCTTCATGTACGAGAACACACATACTCTTGTGCAGCTTTCGTTAGTCACTTGCCTAAATGGGGGAGCAAAACGTCTGTAGCACAGGGACGCAGGCCCGGGTGTAGAGGTTGCATGTAACAGATCACGACCCCGACCACGACGGCGCGGGCTGACCTCAGCCACGGCTGCGACTGTGATTTCAAACTTTCGGGGCACGAAAACGCTACTCGTACGGTACCACCTGTTGAATGTTTATTTAGAGTATCCTTTGCAAATGTTGCCGAAGCATTACGAGTACTGCAGTCCGTATACGCGTTTTGCTGTAGATGTTTGCTGTAGACGTGACCCGCGTGCCAGGAAAACGGGGTCATAATATGTACCGCGGCATTGGTGGGAGATTTGGCCTTTCCGCTGTGGCGCACACACTCTACGGTAGAACGGCGGGATAGGGGACGTCAGGCCGCGTGTTTGTACCGGCTACACGCTGAAGATCGTGCCGGTAGCGGTGGCTGCAGCGGTAACGGCAGCAGGGCTTCGTACCATAGTATGTGAGCTTCTCCGTGTATGAACAATCTCCCTGGTCAGTCGTGATCCGCCCATTTCCGCCTGGGACCGCACTCGCACGACTTCTCAACAAAATTGCTGGACAGGATCATCACGGTGGCGTTCCATATTGAAGACGGTACCTGTTATCCGCACCATTGTACTCCGTAGAAAGTCTCCAACCGGAATCCTTGGGCTGGCGCTTGCAAAGGGGTCTAATTTCCAACCTGAGGTATGGGCTTGTGTTAGTCCAAGAGACGGAGCATGTCCCTGCATTACGGCCACCACAATGCACTCCGAGCAGCCGCCCAAAAGTCAAAGCCAGCAAGGGCAATGCCGTGTTACACACTTTCTTCAGCAATGCGGAGGAAGATGCGGCCATCTCTCACATGGCGCAAAGGTTTGGCGTGTCTGGGGCGTGCTGTCTGCTCACGCTGCAATACTGGGGAAAAGCAGGCGCTCGTGTCTCACCCAAGCGTCAAGACCCTCGAATGTGACAAAGGCAGAGACCACCTCCATGCTGTCGCCATGCCTCAGGCGCTGCGCCAGTGGACACTGATGAGGCATTTCCATGCCTGCAGCTGCACATCTGCGCCATCCTGCCGTAGCCCTTCACCTCCGGCATACCCCATAATCTCATGCAGGTCAACCTGACTGACTGACCGGCAAGCAAAAAAGAGGGAGGGGGGGAACAAAGTCGCGCGGCATTGGATGGTTCATGGCGAACACGCCAGCATTCCACGACCCAGCGTTGTCCACCTTGGGGGCCCAAGATGCGGTCACGGCTCTCCTGGCGAGCGCCTTTTAGCGGACCGGGGGACCCACGATGCTAAGTTGGGAGACAGGCAGCTTCTAAGAAAAGGGCGGGCGGGCGTTCCACACGCTGCGGTAGTGTTGTATTACGAGCAAAGGGCTCCGTAATAGCGCTCGCGGTGCTCCGCAGACTCAGGCGTAGCCTCCGGAGTACGGAGTCCTGGCACCACAAAGTGAGCCCACACCTGGCTGTGGAAGCATCGGTGGAATGTCGAGGCGGTCAAGGCTGCTCATTTGCCTTGGCTGGGTCTCGAGGCTGGGGACGGCACGTCGAGCTATTTCGAGGTCATCTGGTATTATTGTGAATGGCGATTATTCTCGGCGCGGTATTACGGAGTACGGGGTACTCGCAATTGTGCCTGTTACGAGTAAGCTGGGCTCCTAGTGAGGCGGCGCGTCCAGTGCCTCGCGCGGCTGCCTTTCTCACAGCCATGTATGCACGTTCTGGCACGAAAGCATGGACGGCATCTGTTTCGCCGCATGAGCCCTTTGACAGCCAGTCTTGGATGTGACGAAAAAGGGTAACCAGACACGACGATCCGGAAGCACCAGTTGGTCAGCAGTTCCAAATCAGGCCCGCCTGGGTCGCTGGCATCTGCGAGGCAGCGTCATTGGGGGCACTGGGCAAGGTCGGCCATCACTGCCCTGACGCCAGGCGTGGCAGTGCGAGCAGGACAGGCAGACTCCCAGCAGGGCCGGAGCTCGGCTTTGGGGGGGGCTCCGCCCAGGGAACAAGGAGAGCGAGACCGCGAAAGGCCGCTCCGGAGAAGCGCTGCCAGCCAGAGAATGGCGCTAGCACAGGCGCGAGTAAGAGGCAGTGAGCAGCGGAAAACGTTGTTCAGGGTCCGGTGGGCCGTCGTTGGCGAAGACAAGTCGCGGCGGCCGTGAGTGGTTGGCGGCCCGGGGAGACAAGGGGCCTATGTCATGGGGCAGGGCGGAAAAAAGGACTGATTGGGGAGGAGACTGGGGCGCAGAGAGCGCTGCTGTGAGTACCTGCACTGCGAGTATGGTACATCAGCCTGCTACCCACCAAAAACCACCCATGGTGGGCTCACGGCATGGCGCCCGCAGATTTTTTTTTTTTGGCTTTCCATCCCTTGCCAATGACCAGCCTGCTGGCGTTCGAGAACGGTGGTCTGACAGCGTGGCACACATGAAGCCGTGACCGGCAGGATGGACAACGATGGGTACAAGGTACAGCGTCAAGTGGTGCCTGCGAGGTGCCCATTTTCGTACCAAAGACATGCAGCGATCCAAGTACCTCGCCTTTGTCCTCTGTTACAAAGCGGGTATGGCCATGGAAGAACTCTGCAGCACTTTAATGGATCGCGCCTCTTTCTGGACCAGCCGATAGAATGACTTTTTCCTGATACAGCTTGTCATGTCCTATGGGGGCGTCCAGTGGTGTCGGTAGTTCGGGTTGATGATGATGCTGTCCAAATGGAGAGGCTGACGTATTACATTGTACTACTAATAGTACTCCCATGATAGTCCTCGCTCCCTGGATACAAAGTAAGTACTCCGTACAGTACATACGAGTAGCCCGCGTAAAGTGCCAGTATTAGGTAGGCAGCAGCGCAGAGTCACTCGTGAACAGGGTCAGACATGCCATGCTCTTCCCGAGTCCGTGTCTGAGGCGGGTAATGCTCTCTCTGGCCCCGTAATGCAGGGCTGCTCATGCTCCAGCGTCAGCGTCGTCGTCTCGCGCACCCGCCGGTCCCGTACTTGTACCATGTGTTTGAACTCCGTGGCTACCGCCGCCATAGTTCCAATCTGCCGGCAGGATGGTCGCTTCTGTGCACTTGGAAAAGTCTTGTACCTCAAACAGCAGAAGTACATTCATTGCCTGGTTGGTCTGTCACTGGGAATACGGGGCGGCTGTTGGAAGTACGAGATACCCATCCTTCTGGTGCACCTTCACCGAAAGTCAAAGTACCCCTTCTCCATCTTAGTGGTCGAATTCTTACCCACCGTGAAAAGCAACCACCAACTGGTCCCCCGTACCAGCGAGTAGCGCCTCTGCCCCCCTGTTTCTGGGTACCTCCAACTTGGGGTGGTGCCAGGAAAAAAAGTGAGACGCTCCCGCCGGCCACCAAGTAGCATGTGGTGGTGGCAAGCTGAAATGGAGGTGGGAAACAAGAGTCAGACAAGTGATGTGCCTGATATTCAGAATCCGCCTGGCAGGCAGAGGCTTGTGAATCATCACGTTGTCCCTTCTCCTAGGCGGCAGCCCGTCACGTAGGAATTAAGATTTTCATCTGAAATTGGCGCTTTTGATACCCCGTGCCTTGACAAAGTTACGAGTGGTAGCGTGTACAAACAATACAAGGTACCCGTATTGACTTGGGGTTGGGTGGTGCTCCGCTGCTGAACCATGTACCGCAGTACCTCAGGTACATGACTACAAGGACTGACTGCGCGTGTCAAGAATCAACCACCACCACCACGGTCAGGCAAGACGTGTACCTCGTCCCTGTGAGTGGTACTTGGCTTGGGTACAAACTGGTACGGCGCAATGCGGCGGACAGCAACAAACTTTGTACCAGTCCGGTCCAGCAGGTCGCAGTCCCACCCAGGAGTTCAGAGTATGGAGTACTTCCGTACGATACGCGCAGGACTTGTCGCCTCCTTTCCACTTCGTAGGCTAACCTCGGGGTCCTAGGTCCGTACCCTGAGCAACCAGGCGGCCCCAGCAGAACCTGGACAGAACCCCGACCAGGAGACGAGACCCTTTGTTCCCGCTGTCCGTGACTACGACGACGAGACTGCGCGGAAACGGGGCTCGTAACACCACCCCAGCTGCGCCAATGGCCGCAGGTGCAAGTCTTGTTACGGTGGGACCACCGCCCACCCTATCCTTGGCCCGGCCTCGACTGGGCTTCTTCGGGGTGGGAGAAGGGAAGGTAACAGGAAAGGGGGGGGCGCGAGCGAACGGCTAGGGCAATCAGCCAAGTTGGGTGGTGGGTTGGTACATTGTGTGCGGGCGGTAGGTACGGGCGGTAGGTACTGGCTACGGGTACGAGTAGGACACTGGCTATGACGGACGGGCCATGGTGGTAGCCCCGGAACGTTACGAGTAGTGTGCCAGCAACCGCATCACCCGTACCCAGGTACCTCGTGCCAACTTGGCAACCCGGCTGGTCGCCCACCCAACTCCCACACAAGGGTACCTCCTCGTCGCACCAAGTTCTGCGCCATGGGCAAAGTACCCCACCATGACGCTTGCTTCCCCATTGACAGGTAGCCGTTACCGCCTGGCCAACCCAGCCACAGGTGTTCCCGCCCACCCAGACCAAACAGGAAAGGCCCCAAGGAAAAAAAAAAAAAAGCCTGCCGCAGGTATTTCGAGGTTTTTTTCTGCGCCTGGTACAGTGGTACCTAGCGGGCCCTAGGCCTCTCTCTGTTGTCCGCTGGGCCACCCGGGTGTGCCGCCCAACCCAACGTAGCCTGCCTACTCCATCTTTCTCGCCCAGGCGGCCCTGGTCCTTATTCCACCTCCCACCTCTCGTCCGTCTCTCTCTCTCTCTTGCATCCGCCTCTTCATCCTCAACCCTCCCCTCCGTCTCTCCCATTTCTCCTTTCTCTACCTCTCGACAAGCCGAAAAAAACCGCCGAATTCACCATCGTCAATACCCAGTCACGAACTTGTCATCGTTCGTCGACGCCTGAATTCCGGCCCTTCTTTTTTCGTGTGAGCTTTGTCAACAGCCGGTGTCCTTGTTCCAGCCTCTTGTCGCTGTATAAGGCACCTCCTGTCTCTCCGTGTTGCCTCTCTCGACTGTGTTTGTGGACGCCCGTCTCGAAAACCACCCTTACACTTTGGCTTCACTTTCTCCCAAAACCGTTTTTACTGCATTCTTTGTTTGAGAGGTTCGTTTTCCCCTTTCCCCCACGGCCTGACTTGATGTGAGGCATCTGCGCTGTCGACAACCGTCCGTCCTGTCTCGATGTTTTGATGCACACAACGACCGCGCCGACCACCCGCCACTCGCCACCACCGCACCACAGCAACCATCTACGCCATGCAAGCCTGGACAGGAACAAGACACCTGTTTCGTGCGGCATGTTTAACTTTGCAAACTATGCATGGTTCACTTGCGTACTCGGTGCTCTGGCGGAAGCGTGCTGGGCTACCGAGTTGGGTGTCCATCTGGCAGACGAGCATACAGACTGCGCAGTGCGAAAACTTAACTTAATGTGGAATTTTAAACTAACATTTTAACAGTGCTTCGTTTGTCCGTATTGGTTATTGTTTTTCTCCTTACAAATCAACGACTCACGATTTCCACCCCTCGGTTCATCCCCTTCTAGACGAAGCACCGAGTCTCCGACAAGCGCACCCATCGCCACGCATTTTATCGTCTATTAGCGTCGCCCGTCCTTGTCATATGGCTCGATTGTCTCTGTAGACGTCGCGTCGTTTTTTCCCTCTCTCCGCACACCCAAACAGCTCGTCGGCGTCTCGAGACTGCACAGTTTGTCGTGGTATTACACGCCCTCTGCGTCTCAGTACCCTTCGCTCTCCTCCGACCAAGGTCTAGCCGATCTTTGTCGGACCCTCATCACCATCCTTCATCATGCCCGGAGGCGTGTGTGCCGTCCTCGATTATGAGGTCGACATGATGGCTGAATACGTTGCCGAAATGGCAACGAGACTGGTGACCCCTGACGCCGCAATCACCTCGGGCTTCCGCAAGTTTGTTACGCAGATCCTCACCTCGACGAGACTTCCCAGCACCACGATTCTGCTCGGTATGAACTACCTCGCCAAGCGAGTCAATGCCATGAAGACGTCGGGTCCCTACAAGGCATCCGAGGGCCAGGTTTGGCGCTACCTCACCGTGTCTCTGCTCCTCGGCAGCAAGTTCCTCGACGACAACACCTTCCAGAACCGCTCGTGGTCCGAGGTCAGCGGCATCACCGTGGCTGAGCTCAACTCGCTCGAGTACGACTGGGTCCAGGCCATGAACTGGCGTCTCTACGTCAATCTTGACCTCAGCAAGGACTACCAGGCTTGGCTCGAGAGCTGGCGTGAGTTCCAGCAGATGAAGAAGCGCCAGGCGGCGCAGGCCAGCCGCGACAGGCTCGCTTCCCTGGTCCCCATCGACACCGAGATTGCCCGGTACAACAACCGTCACTCGCCCAACTCGCGCTATCTCCGCGAGCAGGTCGCCGAGTACGAGCGCTACCAGGCCCTCAAGGCTCAGCAGCACTACCAGTCCCGCGACGCCATGTGGTCTCACAACCCATGGAGCGCTCCCCTCACACCGCCCGACTCTGGCTATGGCACGCCAGACTATGTCATGTCGGCGACGTCCAGCAACGCCCGCTACAACGAATGGTTCTCCCAGGCCACGGCCCAGTACGCAAACCGCTACCCGCAGCCTGGTGCTCCCAACAACTTCTACCCCAGCCGCCCGACCCCGTACGCTTCGTACCCGTACAACCACCAGAACGCGTGGGAGCACGGCATGGGTGACTGCGCCTGCACTGGTTGCGCCGCCTCCATGAAGCAGCAGACACCCTACTTCATGTCTCACGGCTACGGCCAGCCGGTCATGGGCTAAGCATCGCGTTGCTTATTTCTTTTGTTGTTGCCGGTGACAGCTCGTCACCCTCTTCAACTCGACATTCTTTCTACGGTCTACGGAAACAAAAAAAATTGGGATCCTGAATTTTTTGCGATTTTTTTACGAGGACGATTTTTTTATGCTCTTACCGGGAACGACTTTTTTCTACATTCAGATACCCAGGCACGAGAAGCATCTTGTTATTCTTGCAAGACAGATTCCGGTACATTATTAGGGTTTTGTTCTTTTCGGTTACGCCTAGTGGTGGGTCTACAACGCGGTGATGGCAGCTCTGTGGGCCCTCATCTCCCGCCGCGCCACCCACCCTCGACGGCGTATCATCTTGACGGTATACGTTCATAATGGAAACATCAGGCGCACTTTGCTATTATGGGTTACAACAATTGTTTTTTGTTATTTTTTTTTCGGCACGGGTTTCATTATTTGCGATAGATTCGGCTTCAAACACATTTCTTCTTTTCGACTAGCGCACGGTGCTGAGGCTGGCACGACGGCATCTCGACGCATCGGAATGCCAGCCAGGCTTTGCTTTCGGTTCATTTCAGAAACACGCAGGAGCGACAAAAGTCAACTTTGCATCGTCTTCAGCTGGGCTGCGTGAAGCAGCTACTGGAGGCGCACGCCACATTGGACACCGATGCAGTTCCGATGCTTTGTTTGATATGCGATAGAGCAGCTTGCTTCGCTTAATCACTTGTTCGACACGAGCATTGCGACGAATCACCGAGACTAGTTTTCTTGTTCTGGCGCATCATTTTTCATCAACGCTGTCTTGTGGGTTTTGTACGGTCCATTTGGATTTGTTTGTCTGGTGGTACAACCAGTCCGCGACGCCATCATGGTTCTGCAAAGGTTCGCTTCAGTACATATTACACCACTGTCATTTTGGGCGAAGGGCGGGCCGCCGGCCTGCCGTTGCAGAAAAGCACAGGATTTTTGCCTTTATTTCGTTGTTACTTTGTTTTTTTTGTTACGAGAGATTATGCATTGCGTTCAGCGGGTTACCTGGAGGACTTCGGTCGGGTATTTTGTTAATTCTTGTTTGCTTTCTCCCGTGGTTTGCTGCATCCGTGCGTCGCTGGCTTCGTCGAGGCTGCGGTGTGCGACTGCACATTCGCGAGGAACAGTATTTTTTATGACTTTCTTTTTAGAGCCATTTTGTTTGCAGGCTTGCATAGGTAGAAGGAAGGCGCATATGTCCTATCCCAAAGTTTTAATGAGGATTCACCGGTCTGCAGCTTCGGCTGTGGTGCCGTCTTTTATTATCTGGTTGTCTGGAATCGGTGAACTTGGACTGTGATGAGCGCCTTGCGTCGGATGACTACTGGGATGGATGGAGGCTGCTGTTGCATTGTTGGCGTTGTGCGGTTGGACAGTATTGTGTATTCCTGTCAATTATACCATTAAACAATACAATTACGAACATTTCATACTGTTGGGTCAAATGCATGTTATGTATGTCGGGTGTTAGCGACTCCCACGGCATTGACGCTGGCGGTTAATCGCCGGAAAATTACGAAACCAAGTTGCCGCCAGTAGCGAGATGACTTTACACTTATTCATCTACCACCACTGTTTTCATCACGCACAAAGCAAAGTAAAATCCGCAATAATATACGGGAATTCCAACCTGTAAGGCATGCCAAGTCGCTTCGTATCAGGCGGGACAATAGGCACGGCCTCTGAAGGCGCCGACTCGTCCACCACTTCCACACAGCCGCCTCTCGTACCGCCAGCACCATCATCTTCCGCGGCACCCGGCAGCAGCAACAACAGCAAAAACGCAGAATGGGAAAAGGCGCAGGCGCAACTAGAAGCCGAGAGGAAACAGCGCGAAGAGGCGCGCGTCAAGGCGGCGCAGGGCGAGGAGCCGAGCCTGTACGCCATCCTGCAAGCCAACAAGGAGGCCAAGCAGGCTGCCTTTGAGGAGGCGAACAAGCTCAAGAACCAGTTCCGGGCGCTCGACGACGACGAGATTGAGTTTCTCGACGAGGTTGTGCAGCGCCAGAGGAAGGAGGAAGAGGCGAAGCGAAAGGAGATGGAGGAGGGATTGAAGCTGTTTCGGCAGGCGAGAAAGGCTGACGGCGGGAGCAGCGACAAGATTGATGATGGTGCTGGTGATGGTGCCGAGGAGGTGGAGGATTGGGCGGTTGGCGGGCGGAAGAGGAAGAGGAGCGCGCAGGAGAGGGGCGGGTTGGTGAGGAGAAAGGTTGATAAGAAGGATGAGGCTGCCAAGGTGAAGGAGGATGACAAGGGACGAGGTGGTGAGGCGAAGAGTGACAAGGTTGAGGTGAAGAAGGAAGCGCCCAAGACGGCGTTGGGGTTGGTTGATTATGGTTCGGATAGTGATGATGAGGATGAGGATGAGTGATGACTGATGAGGATTTTGGTTTTTTGGCGTATACGCGGGCATATATCACGGTGTTTGGGCTGGATTTATTTAGAATATAATTGAAGTTGCGATGGTGACTAATTCCACCACGCTTACACCGCTGCCGTGATCCGGCGTGGCGCTTCTGCATCATCGGAGCCACGCTGCAAACTCGCACACTGCAGGTTTCGACAGCACCGCAGCGATATGCCGACGCTCTATCTGCCGACCGCGGCATAAGGCTCGCACACCATGTGGCTCATCAACACCACGTCGTTGCGGCTCGAGTCGTTTCACGGCGACGCAACCCCCGCGTACGCCATCCTCTCGCACACCTGGGGCAGCAACGAGGTCTCGCTCCAGGACTTCACCAGCGCCGGGCCCGACGGCGTGCGCGCAGCCGCCGCACACCATGCCGGCTACAGAAAAATCGTCGCCGCCGTCCACCAGGCGCGGCAGGACGGGCACGGCCACATCTGGATCGACACGTGCTGCATCGACAAGACGAGCAGCGCGGAGCTGACAGAGGTCATCAACTCCATGTATGCGTGGTACTCGGCCGCGCAGACGTGCTACGCCTACCTGAGCGACACCACCGTGAGCGGCGCAGATGCGGGCAGCAGCGACGACTTTGAGGCCCGGCTGCGGCGGTGCCGGTGGTTTACGCGCGGCTGGTGCCTGCAGGAGCTGCTGGCGCCGCGGCGGATACGGTTCTTCAACGACAGATGGTGCGAGATTGGCACCAAGGCGTCGCTGTGTGGACTGCTCGCGAGGATAAGCGGCGTGCCGGAGGCCGTGCTGGCCTCGCCGCCTGAGAGGGATGTTGGGGATTTCCCGGTTGCGCAGAGGATTTCGTGGATTGCTGGGCGGCAGACGACGAGGGTCGAGGACATGGCGTATAGTCTGTTGGGGATACTGGATATTAACATGCCCATGCTGTATGGAGAGGGGAGCAAGGCGTTTGCGCGGCTGCAGGAGGAGATTATACGCAAGTATAACGACTTGTCCATCTTTGCCTGGTCTAAGAAAGCAAAGGGCTCGGGCTTCATTCCCGTGTTGGCACCGTCGCCTGATTGTTTCAAGCGGGAGGTGCTGGGAGACAAATATCATGATGGAGACGATGGCGACTTTGTCGATGAGCCAGATACCAGGCAGTCAGCCAGTCTCATCGGCGACAGGCTGCGGACACAATTCTCGTTGACAAACCAGGGCGTTGTCTTTCCCAATGTCAAGCTATATTGTCAAAACCCCGTAGCTGGCTACCGCTACCACTACCTACTCCTGCTCAACTACCGAGACGACGCCTTTCGCGGCATCCGGGACAAGCAGTGGTACATTCTGCTGCAAAAGGTCGGCCCGGGCTTATACGCGCGCATCCACGAAACAGGGAGCCGCACCGCAGCGTTTCGTGACAAGCCGATCCTGGACCCCTTCTACGAGCCCGTCTGCATCATCAACAACATTTCGCCGACGCTGGCCCGCCAGCTCGCGACGTGGGAGCGGCACGCCGTCCGCCTGCGCTGGAGAGCCTGGGAGAAGCGCGACCGCAAGTTCTGGAACATTCGCGCCATGGAGCCGCGGCAGAGCTGGGACGTCATTGGCGGCCAGTTTCTCGTCGAGATGGCCTCGGAGCAGTACCTGCACATTGAGTTTGTGCCGGGCAACCACGAGACGAACCCGCATTATGAGTACTTTGTGATTGTTGTCGTGGTTGGCTCCGCTGAGGGGCGGCGCGACCCTAGCAGGATCTCGGCGCGGATTGTGAGCAGCCGCATCTGGCCCGGCGCCAATGCGACGCCGTTTCAGTTTGCGTCCAAGGAGGTGCTGGCTCTGCAGTCCCTGCCGGCAAAGACGGGAGGCGGCCCGGAGCGGCTATCGCTGGTGGGTTATGACATGTGGCTGACGGTGAGCCTGAATTGGCAGCACGATGGTGTGCCGTATCATTTGATATATCTTGACTGGGAGGAAAGCGCCCCTGAGGTCTACAGTAGACGTTTAATACGACGTTAATAATATCACTAAATGTAGATGGCGGCAGATTTTAAGTCCGGAGGTCTTTATGGACGATTATTACAACAGCAAACTCACAAAAGTCAAAAGCCTGCAAGATTTAAAGTCCAAGTGTTTTGTACATTGCTATACGCCTCTATACACCAAGCGGTGCTTTTATGCTATTTTGGGAGAAATTGGAGATGCTAATATACAACAAAATTATAGTGTCATGGTTTACACGTCCTGCGCTCGTCCACGATGAAACGCAGGCCGGGGTTTTGAGAAGTTAGTCGAGGTCGCCAACATTGGGCTTCATGGGCTGCTTGTTCCACGAATCGATTCCCCAGCGGAACAGCTTCCTGAAGCTGCCCTTGATCCAGCCCTCAATCTCCTCCTCCTTGACGACGATGCGCGCGGCTTTCTCCTCGTCCTCGGGCTGCAGCTCGAAGCGGCGCATGCGCTGCACGACGCGGCTATCCAGCTTCATCGGGCTCCGCCAGATCATCTCCTTGGGCGGCTTGGGCGGCTCCTTGGCGGCGGCGGCCTTTTCCTCCTCGGTCGGCTCCTCGTCCTTCCACACCGACTTGACCCAGTCCCGCTCCTCGTGCGCGAGGACGCCAGACTGCTCGTACTCGCCGTCGCCGTCCTGGCGCCAGTCGCGCGACGCGGCAAAGCACACGGCCGCTACCTGGCGGCCCACGTCGTCGGCCAGCTTGCGGCGGTTGAGGAACCAGCCCAGGCGCACAAACGTGTGTCGGAAGCCCAGGCGGTGCGGGAAGGGGAGGACGGCCGAGGGGGCAAACTCGGCGGGGATGGTGTTGGGGAGGGCGGCTTCGGAGTAGGAGTCGGGCGAGTTGTAGGGGATGGGCTGCGGCGGACGCTTCGGCTTTTCGTCCTTCTTTTCTTCTTCCTTTTTCTCTTCTTTGGGCTCTTCGGGCTGCTTGGCTTCGCCGTCGGCGGCCGTCGCAGCCGCTGTTTCTGTGGCGGGCACCTCTGGCTCAGGTTTCGCAGGCGGCTCGGGCAGCGCAGGAGGATCCAGCGGTCCCAGCCAGCCCTCGTGCAGGCCGCGCATGTATTCCTTCCAGGCGTGGCGGCCAATGACAATGTCGCCGTTGACGCCCTGGTACTGCGGCAGCTTGAGCTTGGCGCGCAGGTCGTCGACAATGTTCTCGTCCGTCAGCGGCATCTCCTCGCCCGGGCGCTCCTGGCGCTTCCTCGTGCGGCGAATCTTTTCGGCCACGGCCGCGCGCACGTCGCCCTGCTGGCGGCCCTGCACAAACTCCCAGTCCAGGCCGGACGACGCCAGCACGGGCTTGGCGTACTCGATGAAGTGGTCCTGCGCCGACCGCAGGCCATCGCCCGGCGGCGCCTCGATGTAGATGGTGAGCTTGCGCGGGAGCTGGTTGGCGGCGCCGATGGGCTCCTTGGCCAGCGGCGCGACGGCGTGGCGCCATTTGGCGGTCGCGCGGTTCTTTTCGCGCTTGTCGTAGATGATGGCCGCGGAAAAGGTGCCGCATATCGTCCAGAAAATCATCCAGTTGCGCGACGGCAGCTTCTTGGGCAGGTTGGGCAGGCCCATCATGCGGAGGGCTGGGTTGCCGGTAGGCGCGGCGGGTTTAGGTGCGGCGGCCGGGGCGGGCGTGGGCGTGGGAGCCGCGGCCGGCTGGCTTGGGGGTGTTGGCTCGGCCATTGTATTGTGTCGTGTCGAGAGCACTCTTGGATCCTGGCTGAGCGAGCAGCAGGGATACAGAAGTGCTGCAGTTGGGTTATTGGTTTGGGCGGATGGAGGTATGTCGTCGGAGGTGAACGGGTAACTGGGAAAAAATTAAGGTGCTATAGCGATTGCGGCCGATAAGAGCAGCTTCCGCAGTTCAGCCGCACTTAGAGGCGGCAAGCGGCCACGAAGCGCAAAATTGGGCAATTGAGCACGTTACGTTGCAATACGTGTAATGTGAAATTTATATACATTGTAGTTATTTTCTGAGAATTATTCTGCAATTTTTGACGCGATTCTGCTACAAGGCCGTGGCTGTACGTGGCAGTGTCTTTGACCAGGGTATGGAACGCCCCGCTGTTGCATATTCATAATTTGTGCATCGACACATATCTGGAGAAATTTTATAAAAATTTAAAAGGCAGAGAAAATGCCATTTTTGTTCTGTTTCATCAGAATACTCGAGACTTAAGCATACTTCAGCAGAGAGGGCCAGTATTTGCCTAGTTACTCAACAGCCTTGCCCAAGTACGTTATGCATGACAGGTTTCGCCATAACTCGTAGTTACTACTTCCTTTATGATTCCTGCATGAGATTTAGATTGCTAGTGTAAAAAGGAAGTGTTTCAGAAGTCCTTTTAGATGCCATCACCGTAGGGTAGTCGCCAGACTAGCTCAATAGCCTTGGGCTGGACTCTGCCAACATAAGCCTGTCACAACCAAAAGTTATCTAAATCAGCAAAAAAACATACAACAGCCGGTGTTCGCTGGTCGTCACCGACCCAACTACTAATCTGCCGGTTGGTAGCTTGTCTATGGGAGAGCGGACGGGATCCCGAATTCTCTACCACCTATGGTCGTATGTGATAGTCAATGGAGCAAAATTTGCTTATATGGCCATCAAGACCTACAGCCGTACTTGGTCCGACAGGCCGCACCTAATATTGTGCTCTTTATGTAAGAGATTAAGCATTATAAATATTTTCCGTATAAAGATATATCATCTGGGCTAAAAGTTTTGAAGCTATGCCGACCGAATGCAAACAGTCTACTTTTTCACGCCAATAGTTTAACCTCTTCATCGACCTCCACCAATAAAAATTGATACGCCCTGCTTGAGCACAAGAGCTTGCTGAATACTTCAATTGCTTAATCTATTATAGTGAGAGTTTCTGTGTCTTCTTGCAAGCTAGAAAGAAGTATCAGTACATGGTGGTCGCATCGTACCGGACATAATCTGAACACCGCTGCCTACAATGTCCACCTCGGTGTGTTGCGTTTCCCCAGAATTTTGCAGCCACAAGGTAACATCGATTATACACTCTCTTCCCAACTGCAATCCTTGGCGCACTTTGATCCTGCCTTGGCCCTGATCTGTATCAAGATACCCGTGCTCAAAGAGGTACTTGGATAATGGCCCTGCTGCACTACCCGTTGCTGGGTCTTCGCCACTCATTCCAGGGCTGAAAAATCTGGCCTGGTACTGATTCTTTTCACCCTCAGAATCTTCAGCAAAGAGATAGATCCCGTAAGCCTTGTCGTCAACACGACCTAGTTGCTTCAGCAGCGTATCTCGCTGAACTGTCGCAGCGTTGAGAGCTCGGACCGACATCAACGGTACGATCAGATGCCTAGTGGTGGATGTCGACATGACCTGAGGTATAAGGGAAGCTGAAGACTGCAGGCGAAGCCCAATATCCGCATGGGAGAGACCGATACTCTCCGCCAGGGCCCTGATATCCGGATGTTGGTTGTGCATCTGGGGCGGAGCTTGTCGCAGCACCACTGCGAACTCGCCATCGCCCGCATCGCTCGCTTTTCTTACTATTTTAACAGTACTAATAGTATCCCCCAAGATTTGACGAAATTCGAATTCCTGCGCGCCATCTGCAAGTTCCCTTACGGGCTTGGTAAAGGCGAGCTTGCCGGCATAGGCAAGGTACCACCACACCCCCAAGATATTATGCCCAGCCCCAAATACTTCCTTTCCGTCTGGAAGAAAAGATCGGAGGCTAAAATCAATTTCTGCGTCCTTTGATTCAGAGAAGAAGGTGGTTTCGGAGAGGTTGAACTGACGCGCAATGAGTTTCATCTGCGTCAAGCTCAAATTGGCCGTGGTGTTGTCGACAATGGAAAGAGGGTTCCCTTTATATGATGTTTTTGAGAAAACATCGACTATCGCGAAGGGGAGGGACTCAAAACTAGCCATTGTTACTTTTAAAGTGTAGAGAAGGATTGGTTGTGCAAAGTGTTCCAAGCTCCAGGTGGCTATGAGTTGACAAGCCACAAGATGAGTTTTTCTGTTCTGAATTTAATTTTTTAACTAGAGTAACTGTTGGTATTTATTTCCCCCAGGTCTGTTCGACAGCGTTGCCAACGTCGCAGGTGATGACAGTGGTGCGGCTGACAAAGCTGAACTCGTATTTCGCGACTGACAAATGGTTCGAATCGAAACGGTATACTACGTGTTGCGTTGCTTCGCCTCACCGTGAGCTGTGGCGGCATTGCCAGAGTGATTACCCCACAGTCCAAAGCTGAACGTTGGGGTACTGGAGGCGTATGTAGGCGACACTATTCGGGGGCTTCATCGCCAAGAAAACTGCGCTTACAAATTACGTACTTGGCAGAGATACAATACGACAATGGCTGCGCATGTCATCTTCGATATCAGTCTCTTTCTCCAGGCTAGTGATTTGGCCTTGCTCACTAATCATTCGCGTTCTTCTTTTTTGTTCTCATTGGGCATCATGAAGACGTTGCAGCTTTGTGTGAGCGTGTGCATCTGGTCAGATTTTGGCGCACCGCTCTGTGTCAACTTCATATTATGAGAGCTCGTCTACCGTCCCCCCAGAACAGTAATACGTCATTTCTACAAAACGCACACACTTGTTTAGTTTTACTTCTAAATCTATTGAAGATTTTCTAGATACTATGTAGCAAAAAGAGGCTAATCATGGCTCCAATGTGCTGAACAGACGGCATCACTCGCTGACTTATCAGCTCATTCTAACTCCGAGCAGAGAGCTTTCGCAGCATCTAGTTATGATCCTGCAGTATTTAGTATTCGGTTTGGAGAAGATATGCAACGTTTCGGCGCGGAGACATAGGCACCACCCCCACCGCGTAGGCGGATCTGCGTTTCCACCAACTCAAATTACATCTGGTGAGTTGAGATTAATCAACACCAGGACCAAAAAAAAAACATACAACAGCCGGTGTTCGCTGGTCGTCACCGACCCAACTACTAATCTGCCGGTCAATAGTTTGTCTATGGGAGAGCAGACGGGATCCCGAATTCTCTATTGCCTATGGTCGTATGTACCAGAACTGGAGCTAATTAGGGTCATATGGAACTGACATATGAACAGGCATAGCTGTCAGCAGATTTGCCACGGAATCGGATGATGTATAGTAAATTTTAGGGTTCAAAAACTCCAAGATAAGACGGATACTTGATATGATTGCACTGTATTTTGAGTACGGCTTTGCACGGGATACTGTCTCAAACGTCCGGCAACACGCAAGACTGGGAATCAGGCGCGATGTCGTGCAGCTCTTCACGGGTGTCGCTTATTTGCCTAATTCGGAAGACCATCTGCAATAGCGGCAGTCTGTCGTATGACTTGGCTGAAACGGTACTTTATCCGACATGTACCATGCATCTATCATGTTCTAGCTAAGCCAAGCAGTATGGCGCCTTTCGGTATAATTACTAAAATGTATAAAAGGAGAGGAAATTCTCCCCATCCCAGCAATTATTAGCACAGTCAGTAAGATCCTCTCTCTCTCGCCCGAAAAAAAACTCTTCTAAGAAATACAAGCCTCTTCGGAAACAAATCTGCAATATGCGTTTCTCCCTGGCAGGAGTCCTTATCCTGCCTCAGAAATGATGCTAACATATAAATGCACAGTGTTTCTGGATTGTAGGTTATTCTCTGAATGCCTGTGCTCTTACACATGAGACCCAAACCTTGAAGCTAACATAGAACTTGAACTTAGGTGGTGCCAATGTAGAGGTAACCCTTACGAAACTGTTACGAAGCAGTGTTGCAGCAGAGTGGTTGGGGAAAAATCCTTTTATGCCTTCCTTCGTGGGCAAGTTATACGTGCAGTCTTGATTACTTTATTTATACTTCTATCCCAAAGAGAGATATTAGCAATGACTAACAGTTTTATGCGCTTAAAGTGCGATGTAGGCGCTAGTCAGGCCAAAATCGATGCCTATGGGAGCTGTTGTTTTGATCTTGTACGGGACTACTCCCAGCCGGACCCCTGCCAAATAGAAACAGGACAGTCAAGCTGTTGCAAGCTGCGTGGCACATCGTTGGCCGTCACGGCGGCCTCGTCTATGAGGGTTGCCTCTCCGCGGATTACTGCGTGGCACTTATAGAGGAATTAGCAATAATTACAGTCTGTTCCTGGCAATGCTATCTACTTCGAACTCCGGACTCTCCAAAATACTTCTGATACATCGGCAGCTGCCAGAATACTAGTACTCAATAACAACACCCTAAGCTTCCGTACATAGAGACAGTGTGAAGATGAGATTGGCACCTTACCGCCAAACGTCATTCAGTGTGTCAACGCTTCCACACTCACTGGTGGTTCCTGCGCGGCGATTCGGATCACTTTCCCATGTGACCGACCCGTCGGGCGTCTTCCTGATATACTTGTACTCAAAGTTCGTCTCGGACGGTATGTCAATCTTGACCGACCATACAGGGTAGTTTGTAGCATCCAGTGGAACGGCATTGGGCGGAGACCAGTTCTTGAGCTCGGTAATGCTGCCAACCACAAAGATATTTTCACCAAACTGCGTTTCAGCCTTGACGTTGAACGTTATTTCAGTGTTGCACGATGGTGCGGGCTCGCAGACAGCCGGGACTGTGCTGGCACCCTTTGCACCCCATGATGGAGGAACAATGCCACAACGCCGCTCTTTTGCCGTCAGGACAGACGCGTATGACCAAGTTAGGTCCACTGCTGACTTGGGGGCACCAGTGTCTCGATCGAACTGTTCTGATAGGGAGCCATCTGCGGGCGTGTACTCCTGCACAACGGCAAAGAAACCGTCGGCATATGTTTTAACTGCGCTGATGATGGCATCAAACGTTGCTGAGCCGCTGTCGTAGGTTCCTGTTACCATGGTGGCGTTGAGGTCGCGGAAAAATAGCAGCGAGGTATCGTCCACGGTGATGGAGCCTAGCTTCTGCCACTGGTAGATTGCAGCATACAGCTGCTCTGCAGCGGCGAGGGTTGTCAAGTACCACGGGTTGCCTCCGTAGTATACATCCTCGCTGTACCGTCCCACTGCTGCAGCAGTACCGATATCCCGGCCATCGTTGACAGTGTATATCGAGCGAAAGGAGTCCACGACTGACTTGTGATTGGCCAAGGCCTTGGAAGAACATGGTTGAAATGTAGATTCGGTGCATGCCGCGTCTGGATCAAATGTGTGGATCGATGACAAGATGGAGTTGGCATCTTTTCCGGTGCGCCCATCGTCGACGTTGATGTTTGAGTCAATGTGGCCACCACCTTCTTCGTTGTCGATCCAGAAATTTTGGAGGAGGCAAAGAACACGAGGAGCACTTTCTGCACAGCCAGGGCACTCTTTACCGATGGCCTTTGCCAGAGCAGCACCTTCAACCAATGCGCGATGCGAGGCAGCTAGCGTAAAGAACGAAGAGCCGTTGATCTCCTCCCAGAGGTCAAAACCCGTGCGGTTCCAGTATCGGGACGTATATGCAAGGTCTTTCTCAATGACTGGCCAGATATCTGCCACAACATCTGCCTGTCGACCCTGGGAGACGTGCCATTGCGAGTAGATGATGAGTGCCGTTGCCCGGAGAGCTGGTCCGTCTCGCTGCGGTCGGCCCCACGACCCTTCAAAGGCTGTCAAATTGACCTGGAACTTGGGCTCGCCTAGCCCTCCAGAATCGGGACCACCGGAGGGATTGGTCAGGCCTTGCAGCTCCGCGCTCGCAGCAATATACTGGTCTATCGTGGTCTGCAGTGAACTGTGCCCACGAACAAACCGCTCCACAAGTACCTTTAGTGTCAGAGCAGAGTCTCGTGTCCAGGTATACCAATCTTTTGAATAAAGTCAGTTAGAAGCTGCCGAGATAGCGGGTGGATGTGTCTGGGAGCGCGACTTACAGTCAGGGTCAACTCGGCTTGGGCTGGCGACGACGACGCCCGGGGCGGCGCCTTGAGCTTTTGCTCCATCAGGCCCAATGTTAGCCAAGACGCCCTCGATTGAGATCTTGGCTTGCTCAGCAGCAAAGGCGCCTATGCTCTTCGCAGAGGCAAAACTCGTCGGTCCACTAAGCCAGATGCCGGCTAGGGCCAACAATTGGACACCCGTCTTCAACATCTTGCTTGCCGCTTGCCGTGTGGATATAAAACTGTTGTCCTACGGCCTGCTATGGGTTGGAGCTGTCAGAATGCATGTCGATAATAGCGGCTCTACGGCTTTTAAATACCCATAACGAAGACGCTAAATCCATGATGCCATTCATGTCCCGACCGCAGCAAGCGTACCCCGGACTTTGGCTCGGCGGTATTCTTAGCGGGGGCTTGCTGGTGCAGATGGTCGCGGGGCACGCCAAGCTAGTTCCATTGTGTTTGGATCGGCCCTTTAATAGCTTGCTGGCCACCTGTAGAAGTACCGGACAGGACTCCAATTTACCTA
This sequence comes from Lecanicillium sp. MT-2017a, assembly GCA_003056585.1. NCBI lineage: Eukaryota > Fungi > Ascomycota > Sordariomycetes > Hypocreales > Cordycipitaceae > Lecanicillium > Lecanicillium sp. MT-2017a. Next base: position 603,399 of record PXYN01000209.1, on the reverse strand, counting down.
TATGGCTTTCAACGCCACGAGCAAGGGTGTGCTCGCTAACGTGCTTAGCCCGTGTTTGTCGGTCCGACATTATAGCTATAGTGATGTGGTTCGGCGACTTGCTGGAGACTCGTCTTGCTCACCACCGGCTTGGAGAAACTAGATAAGAATTTCTATCTTCTGTCACAACGCCGAAACCACCCTACCAGGGTATAACGGCCATTCTATTAAAGCAAGGCCAAGGACTAAGCACACTGTGTGCGTGCAAGCAAGTCCCACCTAGACTGGCGGCCTTCCTGACCCTGCTTACTCCGTACTTCTGCTCCCATTATTGCGATACGAGCTGCGTGCATAACGCATTGTACTTCTATGCAAGATATATGCAAGACTGGGTCTCATACAGCATTTGACCTCTGTTGTTTTTCCCGCCGCAATTGTCCTAGATTCATGCTACCATGATACGCATGCTGCAGTGCCAAAAGCAAGTCATTCTCAATGGGCTACTAAACAAACAGCTGTCCTCTTAAATAAAAATGCAAAATTCAACTTCCATATCAACTTTCGAAGTCCAAGCGAATTCGGTTTTGGTGAATTGCATGCATTGATAGCCAGTGTACTTGGGTCCCCACCAGGGACTCTGTTAGCCGACAAGACGGGTCCAGTCAAAACACCCACCAAAAAGATTGGAAAAAACTCCAAAAAAAAAAACGAACATACAACAGCCGGTGTTCGCTGGTCGTCACCGACCCAACTACTAATCTGCCGGTCGATAGCTTGTCTATGGGAGAGCGGACGGGATCCCGAATTCTCTATCGCCTATGGTCGTATGTATCGTAAAAAGGCTCAAAATTGGCTTATATAGACACAGGAGTCAGACTCCTCGCTGCTCAGGATTCTGCGCATATAGCATTGCTATTAGGCTTAAGTACTAAAGCTGTAGGAGTTAATTTTTGGCTAATGTATTAAAGAAACGCACGTATGCTGGCTATCTTGTATAGTAGTATAGTGTAAAAGGCATTATCAGCGTATGTGCTAGCTCTCTAAATGTACCCTAGAAATGCTATAACTACTGTGTTTAATAGCATCCACGAAGACCCGTCTAGCAGCTTAGTGGCTCCGGCAGTGGGCACATTTAATGGAGAAGTCGTATTTGGTGAAGGTGGGCCGTTTGTTGTTCGTAAGGCAGGAGTAGATACTATGATGCTGGTAGGATTTGCGGTGCTCGTGGCCGGATCAGTGACAGAACTCGTCGTAGTACCACTTACGAAAGTGGAAACGGGCTTCCTAATCACAGGCGTTGTCTCAATGAGTCCTCCAGTAAGAGGAGGAACTGCATAAGGAGGGTCGAACAGACCAAAGCGGCCGCATGCGTTGCACGGATATGCCCACGAACTGACTTGCTTAGGAGCAGCCAAGATTGGATTGCAATGTGAGTCAATGATAGTGGCGATTGCGGAAGGGTTAGCAGTTTGAGGGCAGTCAGTGCCAATGTCGCTGAGGGTGAGCTGGCGTGTGATTGACCCATCTATAATTGTCGAAACCTCGCCTAGGTCGAGCGGAAGAATCCACTTCGATGTACTCGGACCGACTGGACCGACAGAGTTGGTTCCTTTGGCCGTGGGGATTAACATGTACACTGAAGGTGATGTACTAGTTAACAAAGCATTAGTGCTTGTTTTTTTCTTTGAGGACGAATGACAGCAAAGATGCATACAAAGTGTAGTCCAATGACCCATCGAAATACGTCGAAGGATATGTATACGGCCTGTCTGTGGGCCAAAAGAAGAGAGTAACTATTCCTGCCGAGCTATAGAAGCATTGTCAGCAAACGTAAAGTGGAAATATTGTGGTAGTTTAAACGGAACGCACATGCTGCATGTTGAAGGACAGGGATCAAGTGACGTATCAACGATAGTGGTTGTGGTGTAGGTCGTGACTGTCGCTGGCACAGTAGCAACCTTGGTTTCAGTGTTTGTAACAGTGGCCGAGTCCGTTTTTGTAACGGACACAGTACACTCAAGAGTCGTCGTTGTGGACGCGGTGAGTACAATGGTTGTCGTGCTGCTGACTATAACATCGACATGATGGACTTCCGAAGTAGTTGTCGATGAAACGATGGTTGTGGTGTCCACAATAGTGACATTGCTTGAGCAAAATGGTTCAAAGACGGTTGAGTGATTAGAGCTCGGCAAGTCTAGGATGTCAACTTTGCTGGGTGATTAGGTATTAATTAACATGACAGCTTAGCTCATTGCGACTGCATACCATCATGGAGGACTCCTTTGGCTCCGAAATGGAGCAAACCCAGCAATAACCACGTGCTCATTGGCCAAAACATGATAGAAGTTCTCGGAAAAATAATAGGTAAAGATAAAACGAGTGAAAAGCAGCGATTGAAAGTCCCAACGATGAAAGGCACCCAGAGGTTAGATATCCCAACCGTTTATTCTGTGGCTAGCAGGGCGGTGGCAACGGAGGCCCCAGACTTGGCCTCCCATTACAAGGCTTGCCATTTTCGTACGGGTGGCTTGCATAGCCAAGACAGGAATAAACCTGTTTGGGATGGAGAAAGGGGCGTTTGCCACTGTAGTAATTGGCCAAAGCTTGACCAGCTTGCCAAGGTGTGATGGTGGCTTGGGGACCTGTGCGGGGTGGTTGGAGGCTGGCTGAGTTGGCACCCATTGGACAGAGCTGCTGACTTCGCCAGATGTCGGCAGTTTAAAATGGCGTTTGATAGACAGAAATTGTACGTCATGATGATAGTTTGATTTAATTTGGGCACGTTTATTCCAGAGATGTGATTGACCTCAGTATAGCAAGCAAAGCATTGGGCACGTCGCCAGCTGGCGTCGATCGCATATTCCGACGCTGTAGGGTCGAATGGCAATGCTGCAGAAATAAACTCCCAACTATAGAGATACCTTCCTTTGCAAAGCGATTGCTCAACGATACAACTACTCTTTGGTTCAGATGACCAAAAAAAAAAAAATGCACGCCACGGCTCTAGGAGTGGCTTTGGCATTTCTGCTGGCGCGCTCTTGTGCCGAAAGCACACAGCCGCAAGCTTTGGAAATTCCTGCCAGCCAATACTTGTATTACTATCCTGTTTTTATGTCATTGCCTGTTTTCTGCTGACTGTGTTTAGTGAGGGCAATGACGGACCATGGAGCACTTTTGACATTCGAGTCGGCACGCCAGAGCAATACATCAGAGTCCTAGTGTCTACGGCCTCACCCCAGACCATAGTTGCCCTGTCAGACTCTGGCTGCTCCAACGCTGTATTTAAGAATCCACCCCCCGACTGCGCAGTCTCAAGGGGCAATCTTTTTCAACCCAATAAGAGCTCGAGCTGGCATAATGCTGGCACGTACGGCATCAACGGACACGGAGTTGGGCTCGAAGCGAATCTGGGATACATCC